>JAOXNX010000019.1:7379711-7390819 GCA_028566075.1 Solidago caesia | reverse complement strand
AATGCATAAATAATGTCTGTATGTATTAAGTAATAAATAAGTAATTGACGGTTATTTTTGTTTATTAAGTAAAAAAAGAAGCATGAAAATTGACTTAATGTATTAAGTTTTTAATTATTAAGTGTATTAAGTAAAAAGTAAACGGGGCCCAATACTTAATAGATATCATGTGCACACAAGCGTCTCCACAATTTGCAAAATCTAGAAAAACTTTCCAAACTTATTCATTGCACACATCATACGGTTACTATTATAGCTTTTAGAAATACATTAAATTAATTTGATATTCCAAATGTTAAACAATATTTATACATTGGCATCAAAATCTTAAACTTAATATTAATCATGTTTGGTAAAGTGATGTAATTATGAGGATGAGAAGATACGTGTTGCACTCTTTTTTCCTTGAGCAAGGTTTTGTTCCACTGGGTTTTTTTGACAAGGTTTTTAATGAGCCAACATTCCCATGCGTATTAAAAGAATTATGTACTCTTTTTCCTTCATTAGATTTTTGATTGGGTTTTATCTAGTAAGGGTTTAACGAGACATAATGTCTTCAATCGATGGACATCCAAGTGTGGTATTATAGATAATTATGGAATGGATGTCCATATGTTTAGAAAAAGGGTATTTGGATAGGGACCCTCTGACCCTATGTACCGTAGTACCCACCTAACCCCCAGCCGAGTTACAGTGTCCAAGGTGAATTTCATGTCCATATGTTTAGAGATATTTTAGTTTATTTAGAAGATCTGTCTCTTGGAGAATAAATCATCATTATACAATAAATATAAGTCTTTGTATGAGATGAATAATACAATTTTTTCCATTCTCTCTATTTTCTTGTTATTTTTTATTGTCTTTATTTTATAATTTTACAACAGGTAGAAGTTAGGATAGAAAAGAAAAAAAAAAAGACTTTTACCAAGACTTAATAAATATCATGCACACAAGCGTTCCCACAATTTGCAAAATCTAGAAAAACTATCAAAAGTTATTCATTGCACATCATACGGGTATTATTCTAGTTGTTTTAAAAATACATTAAATTAAATTAATTTGATATTCTAGTTGTTTTAGAAATACATTAAATTAAATTGATTTGATATTCCAAATGTTTTAAACGATACTAGCAAGTTGCCCGCGCAATACGACAGGACGATGGTGGTGGCAGCGATGATGGCGGGGTGATGGTGGTGACCGGTGGTGGTGGAGGCGGCAGCGAGATATAGTATGGTTTGTGGTTTAGGAATAAGGGTTTGTTTATTAAAAAAGTATTGTTACTGTAATATGAATATGAATATATGATTTTGATATGTATTATGAATTCGTTGTTGTTACCGTGATATGAATATGAATATATGATTTTGATATGTATTATGAATTCATTGTTGACAGTAATTTATATAGTGACTGTGATGTGAATGATATGTCTAATAATTGGAAAGATAGAATACATATATGATCTATGTGTATGCTGTCATCACAAACCAATTAAGTCAAAAAACAAATAATTAATATAGTTATGAAACAAATCCTTACTATATTTACAAAGTTCTTAAAAATTTGAAAAGTAAGACGCTAATCCATTTGCTTTATAAGATGTTTAGATTTATACATAGGCATCAAAATCCTAAACTTAATATTAATCATGTTTTTGTTTTATATGTAAAACATTCAACTCTCAAGAACCTTCCAATTAATATAAAATATTTTTAAACTAAAGTTTGATTTGGTTTGCTTAGCAGAACTTTATGGAATTTGATATAATTAAACTTCTCTTAATTGACATCATAAAATCCAAATTTGAAGACTTACCTTGTACCATTATCAAAATAAAAAACATGCTAAAAGGACACAATGAAAAAACCTCCAAATTTCAAACTTCTTGTACCATTGACTATACTTCACACTAATAAACAGAAAGAAAAGGTTGATAACAAATAAATTCAATAATTGTTTCTACTTTCACAAGCAACTAGAGTCCCAAAAGCTACAAAGCAACCAAAAAAAAAATTATAATTATTATTTTAAAGAAAAAACATAACCTACATCAAACTGTTTTTAGTAAACCTTGTTTCATGTTTCAGTTAAAGTTCACCATTGGAGCAAGACGATGACGACGCATCATCATCGAGAACCTCAAAAACCAGTCTTGGCACGCTTCATTCCACTGGAACCAAAAGGTGACACGCTGCCTCTAGGCTGTGGACTTTGCTCTCTGAAGTTGTTTAGCATTGCTAGCTCTCTTAACTGTTGCCTCTTGTAAAGATCCTGAGATTCATCCTGAGATTCGGAGAAACAATCAAATACTACGTACGCTATTTGTGCACAACTTTTTTTCTACAAAGCTTGGAGAAACATGCAAAAAAAATTTCCAAGTTATTCATAGTTGTTGTCTTGTTAAAATGTTCACATTTATATAGTCGCAAGATATTTTGTGCTTATAATTGAAATAGAAAGTTTCCATGTACAATTGAATATGGAAGAATATATAACATATGTGTGCCATAAAATCGTAGAGAGCAATATGAGATAACCAAATTATCCATGCTGGAGGAAACATGGACTTCACAATCATAAAGTTTTAAGAGAGCGAAAAAGTTGATAAAATTGCGTACATTTAACTAATTCGTTGTAGTGAATATACTGTAGCCTGCATACGTTGTAAATCTTGCAGCATGAAAGAAAACATACCACAGGTTTGAGCAGCTCTTCGATGATTTCTTGTGCTTGTCTAAGACGTACATCGATGATACTTGCAGACATTTCTGCTTCTATTAAGATGTGTAATTGTTCACTAAGGTGCTCATAGCCGGGTCTGCCCCTTAAACTTTCCTCCTTTTTGACACAATGCAAAAAATAATTAATACTAGATAATGAGCGAATGAAAGGTTGAGCCGATCACTCAACTTGTGTTCATTTCTTTATACTAGAGGTGACAAAATGTGTGGGTCGAAGGGCTGCATAAGGGAGCAAAATTGGCATTTTCAGCTTGGGTTGAAACAGAGTAAGCCAGGCTGCATCGACCCATGACCATTTTTGATCCATTTTCATAAAGGTTTTTTACAAAACTATTCTTATTATTATAATTGTAATCTGAGACTTCAATTAAATGACTAATGAAGTTTATAAGCAGTAAAACCAAACTTTCAATGACCTTAAACCTGATTCACCTGTTCCCTTTTAACCTGTTATCTTATATAAAACATAACCTAGACTATTAAAAGTAAACAGGTTAAAATTGGTTTATTGCAATCCTGTTTCGTGGGTTCTCTTATGATGACAGCCACAAATGACAGGAAAAGTTCTTTTACCTTGTCAGGGTCTTTTATGGAACCCCTTCCTCTGATGAAGACACGACATCCAGTAGAAGCTTCGACTCGCTTTAAAGAGTTGCCACGTGGACCCAAAAGCCTCCCAACAAAGTTGAACTAAAGACCGAGAAAATTTTGTCAATGGTATTTAGGAAAAAAGGGGATGTTTGAAAGAATAATCAGCTTTTGAGGTGTATAACATACATTAGGAAAGCTGTCAACAGGTATATCCAAACGCAACACCCTCTTTGTATTAAAAGAACTTGGGCTCGCTGGTGCTGGACTCCAGTGATCAATTGGTGGCAGTCCTTGAGGTCCACCAAATCTCTGATTACAGTCAAAATCCAACAACATGGAAGTAAAAATCAGCTGCTTAGGTAAAAGGCTAAAAGCACATGTACATTTAAGTTATGGTGTCTCATATGGAGCAAATTCACAAGGAAAATACAAGTTCAGTTTTATCGTTAAGAAAATCTGGTGCTACAAGTCTATGATGATATAACATGGCAAATCGAGATGTAAACACAAATCAAGCACTAACTCATATTCTCCTTTAAACCATTAAAGAATTTCATTGTGGCATATCGCAAGGAGTATGAAGATATGGAGTTGAACCAAGAGTATCATAAAATACACATACAGCTGAGTCAGCCTTGACTATGAGGTCATTTACGTACGGGGCCTACAGAATAGATGCAGTAAAAATAGTATACACATAAAAAGAGAAATTAAGATTGTTTCTTTGAAAGAGCACAAACTAAGCGTTTACTTAAGAAACATGAAGGTTAAACAAAGAAGAAAAATATAAATTAGAAGTGTTGAGTTAGGCCAAACGGGGAATAAAATTATGCATTTGATTTAGGCCAAAGAAAATGAAAACTATAAACTTTCTAACTATTTAGTATCTATCTACCGTCTGGATCTCTCATACACTATTTTTTGAAAATTCATTTTCCTGCGAAGAAACACTCCTTTATGTATAAATCTAAAATCAAATCACATCCTTGATCATGGATTCCTGGGATATAAATTTAAAATCTACAAATTGCTTAGACATAGGTGAATTGCCATTCACAAATTCATATTATTAAGAGTAGATTTTGACGTGTACACGTGCTTTAACTAAATAGCAGATTTTCTACTTTCCTGATAAAACTTTATAGTTCCTAACAAGTGAACATGCACACAATACTATTTTCGTATGCATACAATGTAAACACTTCAATGGAAACGTGTACAAGATTTCAAAACTAGTCTAATAGGAAAGAAAAGGTAAAAAGAACACCATATTTGGCAAAATTCATCTTAGCATAGATATACTCACCTCACGTTGAAGAGGACTCCATCCGGCATTTCCATTCCAATGACCTAAACCTTTAGCTGCAACATCAGGCATAATATCTAAGGGATTCAAAGGACTTGGGCTTCCACGTTGCAGTCTGTCATAGTCGTTAAACCCTTGATTTGGTATCCTCCCTGAAGCCCTCAATATCTCTGTAGATTAAATAGCTCAATGTCAATTAGTCATTTATCTTCAAGAAGGAATGTTTACATCATTAGGTATTATAAGAATGAGAATTAAAATTTTCAATAAAATATAAGTTCAGATATTCGAGCCATATTACACATTAATGATCAACTTATTTATTGAACTTGTAATCCTAGTTGATAGTTTGAGGTTAAATACAGAGCCAAATACGGAAAAATACGGAAAATGGAGTTATATGTATAGGCCAATTAAACAATCGATTAAGTATCATATTTAAATCCTTTACACTACATGACAACCGGATGCTTCATGCTTGACAACATTAAAGAACTTATCCCTCTATTTAAATGTAGTAATACTTTGCTTGAAAAAAATACATAACATATGCACCATTCACATGAGCAGCAGAGTTGCATCCATATAGGGAAAGTCAAATTTACAAACAAATATAAAATACTTGAGACAAAAAAATAAAAAATAAGTTATGATTCTATATCACATTTTTTAACACGTCTATTAATTATAAAAAGTGGAATGAGCAGCATTTGCTACCCTCTCCCGAACTCAATTAATGCATATTATCATTTGAGTATCTTTAAACATACGATGTCCTTACTATTGGTTCTTTGAGGCTATAAACAATATCAATATCAGTGAACCCTTCTTTCAAAGTTAACTCTTACAAACTCAAGTGCTTTAGAATGCCATTGCTAGAAAGAGTCCAGAGTTAGTTGCACTACCGCCTAATGCCACCTAATGCCAACTCAGTTTACTAAAAGTGTCACGCCTTTAAGGCGGTGTAGCTTATCGAGAATTCTCAAAATAGAATAAAATCACACCATTTTACCACCGCTACAGCTAGCAAATTGTCGTTTTGTTAAACTATTTAATTCATAAATGTTTCCTAGGCATGAAATGCGCTGGCACGCTCAATTTAATCATAATATCCGCAATTATGTTTCAGAAAATCAATTGTTCAAAGATCATCATCATTACTATTCTATGAAACTACTTGCATCATCCACAGTCCACACGACATTGTAAAACATCATCCGTTCATCATCAACAGATAGAAAACAACTTACGAGACTTATCAAGTTCAAGATAATGCCTTGTTTGGATTTCAAAACTAGGATTGAACTTCCTATCTTCACAAACATCCACCACCATACCATCATTCTATTTGTGGTTAAAACCGAAACATACATTTATATATCAATTCAAACCCGACCATTAACCAAGTAGCATCAATTGATATTTAATAAAAAAAAAAAAATTATCTAATCCATAATGTATGATTCAAACTCAACATTTAAAAGCACAACACCAAATTCTTTGACTATAAAACACATTTTTAGTGTGTTTAAGCATAAACATAACCAATATAAATAATTAATTCAAAAAAAAACAAAAAAAAAAGTAGATCCAAGCAATGAGAAAGTGATAAACCTTGATTTAACAATCTAGTACAAATAGGAAGAACTTGCACAAAAGGTGCCAACTTCTTCTTTTCTTCCAAAAGCTCAGCAAGGTATGAGCTGTAAACATATGCATAAAAATCCAAGAAAATTAACAAAAAATCAAAAATTTGTAACTGGGTATCATTAAAAACCAAAAAAAACACACACCCTTTTGTTGATATGAAAAAAAGATTTTACCTTTCAATATCAGGGTTGGCCCATATATGTGGTGAAGAAGAAGGGACTCTGGCAGGTGAGTAGTTTATGTTTTGACTATATAAACTTGACATGACTAGCTTTTTGCCCAAATAGGGCAGCCACAAAGGGAAAACAGAGTTAAGGGGTTAAGATAACAAGCAGCAGCAGCAGTAGTTTTGATTGTTTGAGCAGTGAACCCTGAAGAAGAGAGAGGGGCACATAAGAGAGACAGAAAGACACCCAAAGAAATAAAAATAAAGAGAAAAAAAGATGGAAAATTGAGTGGCTTCTTTTAAAGGGGGTTGGTGTCTATATACTTTGAAATCATTTGCATTACTAGTCCTTAAAGTTTTGATTTTGAGTGTCTATGAACTTTGAAAATGTTACAAGTAAAATTGTGGACAAATATTAGAGCTTTAGATTCGGTAATGGCCGATCTTTTACAAGTAAAGCATTACAATAGGGTTTTTGAACACCGACATAACTAAACTTTTGGACACGGCTCGTTACACAACACAAACACTACAATGAAATATAACGGGTTTAGGTAAGTTTCGCTAAGACCCTTCCCAACAGGCTTCTTCGTTTCAACCGAAGAGTTCGCTTGGTTTTAAAAGGCGATATGCGTACAAAAGCGACATAATCCATTTCCGAAACGCAAAAGCGGCGAGCTTTTCGTATGTGAGGCATACACTTATGAAAAAATATTTGTAAATTATTTATATAGTATTTATAACACATAAAATATCAAAACACCATCAATAAGACTCTCCTTTTAAGTCCGGGTTTGATTAAATTTGGTGTTTGAACTTTGACTACTTGTTTATCTTCCAATAAAGTTGGTTGTATTTTTTTTATAAATTCTTAAAACATGTCTGTAAAAATAACTTCTTTACATTGTTCTATTTTCAACATTGTAAGTTTCTTGTAAAACACACACTATCTATTACACTTTTACCAACACTATTTAATACATTACAATTGTGTATATATTTCAAAGAAAATATTTATCTATTACACTATAACCGTTAAACACTATCTTCTACACATTTACCAACAACCCTATTGATCCTTTACCCATTAAACAAAATCATTTCATCTCTCTGTAAACAAAAAAAGCTTTCATTATATTTCTCTTTCATCTCTCTACAATGGAACACACGAAGATGTTTTATTTTTTGGGAAAGGATTCTCTCAAGTTGGATCCTCTTAAGTTGTCAAGTTAGGGAAATATTTGACCAATGGATTAAAATCAAGGGTCAAGATTCAAACTTGATCTTTGATTTTAATCCAATGAGCAAAAATCATCTAACTTGACAACTTGAGAGGATCCTTACCCTTATTTTTTCTCTTCCACCCCTCTGCAAAGAAACCCCTCAAAGATTGTTGGTCTCGTTGAAGAAGAAGTAAGAAGAAATGTTGAGAAAGAAAAGGTAAGGAAAAAATATTTTACTTATTAAAAAAAAAAATCTTGTTGTGTATAAAAAGCTCACACTTTTTAGCGTCTGGGCTTAATCCAAAAGTGCAAAAAATAGCTTTGGAGAAATAGTGGGTTTGTCGCATACAACCCGTCACTCGGAAAATCGATTTGGTGTCTTCGGTTAAGCAACGAGAGAAGGAAGAGGAAAGTGGATCCCTTTGACTATTTGAAGAATAAATAAATTCTTTAATGGTAACATTACGGTTATTTTTTTTCCAAACCTTTTTACTTTAAAAACACACATTTATAAACCCACTTATACACACTTTCACAACTACAAAAATAATGCTTTCCAAGTGTACGCATATACATAGCCGGATCTACATGTACAATAGCCTCCATACCGGTTTTTATTCACCATTTATCATTCGGATATACATATACGTAATCAACTATCTTTATAAAATTTCTCAAATTTTAATATTTTATACAAACTTTATTACCATGACTAAAAGAAACAATCAATTTCAATCATCACAATCTCATGATTTCCTCCAGAATTTATTCAACAATAAGATGTCATCACCGGTTAATTCCTCATTCACTCCTCTATCTTGCAACCTGTTGCCAAACAATATGGCTTTCAAGGCAGTATTGCCCCTTTCTCTGTCAATCCATATTCACAACCATTTATATCATCAAACTGGTTATTCCCCTACCTTGTCATAATTCTATCATCAACAAAATTTCTCCCAATATTAACCTCACACCAATTCCAAAATGTCGAAACACCACCCAATGAGAAAGTCGAACTAGAAGGCGAGGACGAGGTCAGCCCGAATCTGAAGCAGATTAAATGGTTTAATGATGATTTTGGCGCAATGGTGGGTAGGTGTTTCCGAAAACCAATTCACAGATGAAATAGTTTTGGAATCCTATTGTTATCGCATACAACTCGTTAGTTGATTCGTACTAAAAGTCAATTAATGGGGGAAAAAATGAAACGAAATACGAACATAAAGTATAACGACAACGGACGGCGACAAAGCGGTTCTGACGACAAAGCTTTTTACGCGCCGCCAAAGAAAACTTCAAACAATATGAAGAAACTTCGTATACAAGTTGTGTTGGCATGTACTTAAAGAATACCCGAAGTTTTGGAATGACTGCGGTGTCATGAGAAACGGTTATTCCAAGATATCCCGGACCCAATAAGTATCGATGAAGACGAGCCCGCTTTCAACCCGACCTGAACCCGTATTCGGGTATGGAGGTGTTATTCCGAGACAACCCGATTCGTCGATCGCTTGGTCGTCGTGTTAGCCGAAAGAGTCATGAGAGTGCAAGTTAATCGGATGCTACTTCATCCCGACATCCGATAGATGAACCCAGGAGCAACTTAAGCAAACCACATTGTTTGAGTGGCATCTATTAAGAGTAGTTGTTCCAAAGTTTTCCGAACTATCATTAGCATCAGCATCAGCATAACTAAGTGAAATTTCACACTCAAAAACACAAAAATAAGTATATTTTTCTCACTTTCTTATCACAATCAATCAATTTCACACTACATATTCCTTGCCTTTTTATAAATATGTCACAACTTGTTGACTTATATTTTGATTCTTGATTGATATATCCTTTGACGTGCCGTTCAATTTCCTTTAATATATATTATAATAATTATAATTATAATATTGTATATATACATACATATTGTTTATAGTAATGAGGAGAAGAAGAAAAGCTAGAAATGGATAGTAATATGTCTTCAAATAGTGGTAGTGGGTTAAGGTTGAGATTGAGTGAAATTATGAGGCCACCATTGTTGGCTTTTGAATTTAGAGCAGTCAGCAGGCTTTTTAGACATTAATAATAATCCATCATCAGTTGTTAATTCTGATGTCCAGAATGATAATAATGTAACTACTGATCATAATAATAATAATGAAGTTTTTATTAGAATTACGGGTGAAGTTCTTGATGATGATGATGATGGTGATGATGATAACGAACACCCGAATGCAGAACAAATGGATGGAGAGATATCTTCTTTGGGTTCTTTCAATAATAATACGACTCGATATGGTATTCAAAATGTGGGTCACTGGATTGAACAGATTTTGCCTTTTTCCTTGCTTCTCTTGGTTGTTTGAATTCGACAGCATTTACAAGGTAGTATATCTTTGTTACTCTCTTTTTCTTGTTGGTTTTGTTATATTATGCTTGTTTTTTTGTCGATCTTCCTGTGACTCTGATTAGACTGATGTCTGCTAGGATTATACAATCATTTCTTGTGTTTTACGGTGTAAAATGGATGGCTTTATGAGTTCTTGATGTTCATATGCCCCATTTTGCACATTCTGTTGCTATAGAGACTCTTTTCCATATAATATATGTATCAATAAAAAAAAAAATGCATATCATTTGAATGATGCAATTCCGACACTTTTGGATAGACTAAACTAAGCCGCACTTATTGTCTTTTTGAGCAAAACCTAAACTAGTTCCCAAACAACTGTTATCATCCTTATTAAATAGATAAAGTTTGATTTGCATTGTATCAGCTCTAACTTAGATGATTAGTGATGCAAACTGCTAATCAGACGTAAAAATTTTTAAAAGAATGATCAAGTGGCAATGGCTAAATGTTCATTGTGTTTGGTATTACAAGCTAAGTATTTCTTACTGAAATACTAACTTAAGTATGTTTGTTTTTTTCAGGTTTTTTGGGGACAATTTGGATTTCTGCAGTCCTATTCAAATCAAATGATATTTTGCAAAAGCAAACTGCTTTGAAGGTATATTTGAAGTTCGTGAAGCCCTCTCTCTTTCATGTAGGATAGTTTCTGTTTCTGTATTATTCTTGCCGCTAACCAAATTAAACGTTGATTTCTGCAGGGAGAGCGGAAGTTTTTTGTTCTTATCAGCATCACAGTGGTTTTTTTGCTCCATGTAGTTTTTGTATACTGGTGGTATCAAAATGATGATCTTATGTATCCATTGGTTTTACTCCCTCCAACGTCAGTTCCGCCGTTCTGGCATGCTTTGTTCATTATCTTGGTTAATGGTAAGATCTCAGCTTGGTTCCATCTCTATCACTCGAAGCTAACGCGACCCATAAGATGTAATTTTTAAATATAGCCTGATAAATTTGTTCACTTCAGATTCTATGGCACGGCAGACGGCCATGGTATTTAAGTGCCTACTTTTAATGTACTACA
>JAOXNX010000019.1:7343125-7353160 GCA_028566075.1 Solidago caesia | reverse complement strand
TTACTTTTTAGGGTTAGGGTTAGGGTTACTTCAACACCTGATATGTAGTTGTTGGTTTTACAAGTTTTTCATTTATAATGGATTTTTTATTTTTAAATTTAATTTTAATTTTTTTGGTTTTACAAGTTTTTCATTTATAGTGGATATTAATTTTAATTAAGGGGAATGATGTTTAAGATGTTATTAAATTCCTAAAAGTGGTTATTTTTGATGTGCAAGTCATTTATGCATGTAATAACGTGTTAAAAATAGTCCGGGTTTTGTTTATTATGTAATAACATAACATAGCCCGGAGTTTATTTTTATCATTTCCCTCTAATTAATTAGTATCAGGTTAATTATCAAACGGAATATTTTCAAGATTTGTTTTTGAAATAAATAACTTTTATAGTTTGTTTTTGATGATAAATATTTGAACGCGGAATTTTCTAACCCACAAAATAGAAAAAAATCACTTGCAATATTGTTTTATTTTTATTTTTATTTTTAATTATTTGCTTACCATTTATACTTATATCAAGTATAATGTATGTAATATTTTAGGAATTAGTCTTTAGTTTTAAGATATATATGTACTTTGTCCCCATAGCCCATTATTATTTTTGGATCATTCTTCATTGGAAGATAATTTATTGAATTTTTCGGGGCCTAGTAATATCTAGTCAATTTTTTAAATAATATCAGAAACATTCATAAGGGTGTTTAAATTTTCAAGTCAATCATTAATACATTGTAGTAACCATTGGGCAGTACATATAAGTGAGATTCAACTTTTCATATAGTTTTTATTTTTATTTTTTTTATTATTATTTTTACATTTAGTTGCAAATGCAACCACAAGGCGCCGCCAGTGACTGGGTACGGGAGATGTGATATGTAGACGGTCATGCCTCTACCCTAGGATAGGATAGAGAGACTATTTCTAGAAATGCTTGTGCGTTGGAACTAGTTTGGGATATACAAGACTTAATTTCGTGTGAATTGCATACTTGGTAATATATTAATGAATATGTGGTTGGTTATGCTAGACAAAATGGCACAAAGAGAGCTACCTTCAGTCCACTCATAGGTGGGAAGAGGATACAGATTTGCTGCCGACTCATTCATTCATTCACAATAGAACGGACGTAGATTGACCTATTGTGAATGCTTGAATGATGCGGGAGACAAATTTAATCCTTTTCTTTTCTGTGCTTGGACTGAAGGGAGCTCCCTTTACCATCTTTCTATAAAGCATATAGATCACCCATCACAAACATATACCTCACAAATGACCAGCCGTCATCGGCTATGGTGGATCTAGAAGTGGTTGAATTTAGGGTTGTGTAAAAGTTACAAAACTGTGAATTTACATATCTAAAGTGCTGGTAAATAATAAGTTTCATATTTATGTAGTACGTTTATTATTAGTTATGCATATATACAAGTTGTTTGTTTAATTTCTTTACTTGAATTGTTGTTGGTTGAAAAACCTTTCTGGGTTTCTTTGATGGGGTACTCTTTCATGGTTGTAATTTGCTTTTTGTTTCTTTGAGACCATTCATGATGAAATACTACTAGATTTGTTGAATTTTAATATATGATGCAGATTTAATTCTTCGTATGAGTTTCCCGTGTTCCCAATTTCTTTTTCTATGCTTGTGTCTACTTCCAGGTTCACCCAATTGGTATTGAAGCCTTCTAAACGGCGTAACTTGTGTCTAATTGCGCTTTCGTGCTATTCATGTGCATCAAATGGATTTTTGGATATCACTCATTACAGACTCCGCTTCAACCGAACCACGGAGTTGCCTAAATTCCTAGACCAATGCTTGAGAGTCAGGTATCACATTCCATCACCCTTGTAGGCTGCTTTACTTGGCTAAAATGTTAAGTTTTAGCTAAGATGTTAACATTTTAGGTAATTGTTGGCAAATTTTTTTTTTTTTTTTTCCACTTTTTGTGTACCACACATTTGTGTAGATTGTCAAATTCCGCTTTCCTTTTATCTGTGGCAAATTGGCATATGCCTATAAGTGAGAATATTTACATTTTAACACTAATATAAGGGCCAATTTCTTTTATTACATGTTTACTTTGATTTCTGCATTGGTGAGGTGATAAACTCACAACCTTTTTTTATCCATCTACGACAATATTTGCATTACTTGCTTGTACTGTATAATTGTTTGATGCAGATATTATTTGTGAATAGATTAAAAGTGTTAGTGAGTTTATCACTACCTTTTAGTAAAGTTGTTAAGGGAAACAACTTGGTTGTATGTTTGATCCATTTTATTTTAACTCTAAAACCATTCTTCAAAACCCTAATTTGCTTCTAATAAATTTCATCGAAATAGAGTCTATGTCACAGATTTATACTTTTATCAGAATTATACATACTAGATTTTAGGGTCTTGGATACACACGGATAATTTAAAATAATTATATCAAATATTTTAAATGTTTTTATATATAATGACACTTCAGTCTATACACTCATAACTCATAAAAATGTTAAACACATGCTATAAATTTAGGGGCAATATATATTAAAGATAGCTATTTGAAAATTGTATGTTAATTATCGATTGTTTTTTTTTTAATGGCAAAAATGAGTATTATTAATAATACAAAAGTGAACTCTAGCAAGGTACTAAAGAACAAGTACAAGATACAACTCAACGATCCTAGAGATACAACTTGACACCACCTAGAATCAACTTAGGACTTTAACTGTGAAGCCGACAAAATGGATGAAAAAACTCGTCTCACAACATGACACGAGAAAAATCCCCACCGGACTGAGGCCACGCCATTGGTTTTCACTCAACGGTGTTTTTAATTATCGATCGTTTAGTTTATTCAATATATATGATTGATAATATTGCAATTGTTATATATATTGTTGCTAACTAATGTTTTAAAACTTTTCAAAAGTTTGTTTTTCAATTTGCATATATTTATTTAAAAGCAAAAGTTTGTTTTGAATGTAGATGGGGTTTCGATTTATTTTTAATGTTAAAATGATATATATTTTAAATGGTGAGGATTTTTTGATTGGAGAAAATAAATAAAAAATTTATTTTGATATTTATTGAAAGATAAAGGGTTCATATTAATTGTTTAAAGATTAAGGTGTTATTATTGATTTTGGAGAGATTTCTAGTTAGGTGAAAGATTAGTTTCAAAATTGGTAGAAAAGAAATGGTTAATTGATTAATTTGGTTGAAAATAAGGAATTAAATTGATTTTATATGGAAGACTTGTATTGGTCAATATGAGGCGTTTTAGAATTTCTTTCCTTCTTATTTTATTAAAAGATGGGTAATAGTCTCCTAGACTTGTACTTTGTACATATACATTGTAGTTTCGTTTTATCTAGCATACTCTGTGTTAGATATTTTGTTAATATATTTATAATTTTAGCCGTTAAAAAAAAAAAGGGTAATGGCCGTTCAATTTAACTAAAAAGTCACCTTTTTAGCAAAATGATCTCTATTATTTAATTAAAAAATTTATTAAAAAGTTATTAGTAACATTTTATTAGTTTAGCCTTTCTAAAAAAAAACATTTTATTAGTTTACTTTGAATTTTTTCTATAAACATAAACATAATTTTGTAATTTAGTTATTTTTTTCATTTTATTGAATGTCTTTTTGATTTAGTTAATTTTTTTCATTTTACATTTAATTACAATAAATAAAAAAGTAAAACTGAAATTTTACATTTTACAAAAGATATATTAAATGGTCATTTAGCTATTTAAAAATTTGGAATTAGGCATGCTTGCATTTTTTAAAATATATACTTTTGCAATTAGCTATCTAAAACCATTAAGTCTGATATTAATTGAATAAAAATTAAATTAATTTGTAATTATGAGACTCTAGTCTTTCTGATAATTTGTTTAGATCATGAAATATACAATTGCAAAAAGTGTAAAAATTCAAAAACGTTTTAAATTAGTATGCCTTAATTTGTTTTTCTTTTCTTTGTTTTTTTTTCTAAAAATACAAATATTAACAACTTGTCAAACTTGAATCCACAATCTCTTCATTAGTAGAACAGCTCAAATACCACTAGATTGTGTTTTTTTTTCTTTCTATTATTTATTAGTTAGGTTAATAAACTTTGGTTAATTAAAAAGTGATTTTCTTGGTTATAATTAATAGTTATTTTGGTTCTTTGGATTGTTCAAATCAAAAAGCAGTGTTTGGGCACCAATGTTGGAACTTGAAGCTTATTTAAATATAGGTTTGAGATTTCTTGGTATGCACAATTTTTGTTTTTAAAAGCAAATTTATTATTAAATTAAATGTATACTTTTTAGCTTTTTAAGTATGTGATTTTTAACTCCCCTTTATCAAAGTCTATACATATTTGCGATACATCCGTAGAAACTAGAAAGAGAAGATGCGTTTAATGTTTTCTTAGCATGAATATAAAATAATGGGTTTTCAGCATTATAAAATTATAAAATTCAGGAGTTAGCGTGCATAAAACTGTTGTATATATTTATATTATAAAATTCAAAGGTGGAATTTTTATGTAATAGGTATAACTTTTTTATACATGTTATTATGTAATAGGTATAACTTTTTTATACATGTTATTGATGGCTTGTCATTAGAAAAATTCTAAAATAATTAAGGTACATCCTAAAATCCTAAAATAATTAAGGTACATTTAATTAACTTTTTTATATAGTAGGTATAACTTTTTTATGGTATTATGTTTTAAAAAATGGAATAAAATAAAATAAAAAGTGGATTTTATGTTGACGAAATTTTAGATGTATCTATTCATTCTTTTAATATATAATTCTTTGTGGATTTTTGGTTTGATGGCAACTATGGTCTCTGCTATTTTATGGCATAAAAAAGGATATATATATGTTTAATTTTCCTGTCTAAATATGTTACTTGAAAGTGGAGATAATAATGAAAGAGCATCTCATCATTTGTTAAAATTGAGTTGTTTAGACTTAGTGTATTTTAGGCACTAGTTAGCAAAACGTAGCCTGCCTTATGTATCATTACTCTTTACATATATGAATAAGTTCTGGTTCAAATAAAATAAGTATTAAAGTAAAACAAATAAAATAATCTTTTTCATTTAACTGAAAATCGTTTTGCATCATAAAAATCTCCGTGCATCATTGTGTATACTTGTGTCTATGAATTTTCGTGCATTAATTTTATCATGATCTAATGGTCAAGATCTTATCTTACTTGTTTTACTGTAATACTTGTTTTACAATAACCTACCTCTATATGAATATATACTTTTATATAAAACAGTTTTTTATGTTTATATCTACATGTATTCTATGATTATATTTCAATATTCATTTCAAATCAATAGTTAACAAAAATAGTCCCTATCCACAAATATTGTCCTCCTCATACTAAATTTACATGTCCCAAGATAATTTTCTACTTTAAGAATTGCATTAATTACTCTTTTTTAATACCTATTTTGCTCTTAATTAATTACTATTAATACATTTTCTTGAGTCAAATTTGTCTTAAAATTAAAGGCAATGATAAAAATGACTTTTTCTTAAGTAAAAACTTTATTTGCTACACCTATTTTAATTTGTAATTGATTATGTTGCACACAATTTTTAAAGGATGAAAGGATTATCTATATCTATACTAAGCAAATGATTTCGAGTCTTAAAATTAAATTTTTTTCAATATTTCCTTATTTATCGTATCATATTGTCTATTATTTAATGTCTTATTATTTAATATCTATATTATTTATATATTAATTAATGATATATTATTTATAAAGCATCTCGCCACCACCATTGTCGATCGCCACTGACGTTTCGTTGCCGCATTGCGCGGATAATCTTCTAGTATAGTTTAAGAAATGTGATGTTTGCAGCTTATTTCTTTTTTCATTCAAAATAATTATTTTATACTTATTATTTAATTTAGTTAATGTTTTAATATAACCGGTGGTAATATGATAATATTAATCAGTCATATAAATGGTATATGTATAAAAAAGTATAGCAAGTATATCACCTTCGTTTCTATAAATGCACAATTACTTAAATTTAATATAGATGGTCGATCAATGGTAAATATTTAAAACCGATATCTGAATTTTCCAGAGTAATATATTTCTTACAGGAAAGTGAAAATATAAAGTTAATAGTTGTGTTGCCATCACAAGAGGAAGTGGTATGGTCATTGCGTAGAACTTCTGGAAGTGTGGGGGCGTGGACGGTGCACGCCCTCTTTGGTGTTGTCACACCACAAGGTGCAAATTTTGTTTCTCTTGCTCTTCTTTAAGAAAAGATGCGGAAAAGATGTAAGGTAAAATGATGTATATTTACTAGGTATAAATTAATGGTGATGGTAGTGGTGGCGTCGGCGGCAGAAAAAGAAGTTATTATGTGACTGAAATGATGAAGCGAGGAGTGTGCCCATACCTCCTATCCGAAGCTCATGAAGTTTAGTAGAATTATGTGTCTAATTCATTTATTCATATGTTACATTGTAGAGATCATAATTCGCGTTCTAGTAGCAAAAGAAGAGAACTTTAGAAAACCGAAATACAAAGGACTATTTTTGTGTCCACTTTGTGATATACAAAAATGAAAATGATTATTTGTAATCAATATCTTTAAAAGGCATTTGATGCTTTAGAGAATATGGCATCCCTTGATCTACAAATATGCTATAGAGAGCATAAAACCATGCCATCAAATTTTGGTAGTGATGCGCCACATCACAAATACTGAACACAACTTTCCAAAGAAAAACGACATTAATATGTTACTGTAAAAAAATTTCAGGGCCTGATTCCAGAATAAAAACAGAATTCGGCAATTGAACAACTAGGAAATAAATGATCATTATTTTACAAACATGAAGCAACATATATTGAATATTAGAATGAATGTTGATACCTTTTTGGCAAAGGTTAATTCGGGTTGGCATCCTTTGAATTCATATTCCCAACTTGTTATGATTGGAACTAACTCTTAGTTCCAATGCACATGAACTTAAGCACAATAACTTCGAACCAAGAAGAGTTCTAATGGAAGAATGCTAGTCAGAACCCAAAAGCATAATTATGTTTATTTTTTTTTTCTCGAACAACAATGTTTCATTAAAACAGAAACTAGCAAAAAGCTAGCTACATACTAGCATCAAACATAGACAGTTACAAACTGAGATTACACAAATCAGACCAAAAAATGCTTTTAAGAGGGAATCGGTTTTTGATCCAAAGTTAGCCGGGTTGAACGAATGTCTTGGATGATAGTCATGATACTTTCTGTCGATACCTGGACGTTGTTAAGCAAAGATCGAGTATTTGTTTTTGAAGTAGCGTTGAATACAACTTTGATTTGTAAAAAGTGGCATTTAGACAACTTAAGTCTATGAAAGGCAGTTTAGCTATATTATTTTATCTCACATCTTTAATAGTATTATACTCCATTATTTGTTGATTCTTGTAATACTGCTAGTAGTTTTCTCTATTTCAAATTAATAACCTTAAAATATGTCGGAGCAACCTAATTTTAATGATTGAATCTATTAACTTTAACCCCTAAGTCTATAACTATTTAAAACAATTCTATATTTTACATAGTACCCAAGAAACAACGGCTAAATGCGTTCACACTACTTGGATTTGTTTCCCAATGGCTTTTTTTCGTGTTTCATGTTTATTTAAAACGTATATCACAACAGTATACTCTTATAGTTCAAGTTGAACATATACGTTACTTTTGTTACTTTTGTTACTTTTGTTCATGTTATCATCAATTTTACCTCAAATGATCATGGGTACCCTTTATTTAATTATGTTCACGAGTCGGGAAAAAAAAGTGACCCCGCCACCTTCCTTACGGCGTGGATGACGCCGAGCATCTCGGTGTGGATGCCAAACGATGAAGGATGCCACTTTACCTCGACACCAAATGATGCCGAATAACATACCTAGTGTTCCAAATGTTTTTTTTTTCCGAACATTCAGTCGGGATACGACATCTGGGAAACCTCACCGTATATATTGTGAAGCCCTGCACGTACTCTAGACAACGAGTTGTTGACCATGAGCCGTTACAGGTATTCGGAAGAAAAACCCCAAAGCTTGCCATCCCGGAGGATCGAACTCAAGACCTTGGATAAAACTACGGATGCCTCTGACCAGCTGGGATGGGCGTCATTATGATACCTAAATTGTTTTAAGGTGGGATTTACTATTCAAAGTTATGGGTATATGACTATATGTCATCATAATCTCGAAGTCTAAAAAAGTTTGATTTGTTGGGGCGGCGTGATGAATCGCGGGTTGAACTTGTCTTTTTGAGGCAAAGCTAATAAACAAATACTCCTGTTGTAGAGTTGCAGAACCTGAAGTGGGTACTTGTGATTAAACTAACCACTTATGTTTGTAGCCTTCAAGATTCAAAGTACAACTTTGAGGCTTTTTATTATTCCTACTAAGGGACATAAACCAATGCTCCTTTTTTTTTTCCAGGTTATTCAATTCAATTTTAAAATGTCACCAACTAAAGCTTTTTAAAAACGAGACGGCGATTTGACAACAATGTAAATAAATTAAATTAAAATAAAAAATCAACTTTGTAGTATAATACGACTGCAACTCCCTCTCTTACAAAATGATTACGGACACGGCTATACAAAGTTTGTTACATAGAGTATGGTTGTGATGAGTGGTATCCATTACGTTAGCTTTACTCTGAAGCTTGTTTAGGAATGCATCAAAAACACTACGCAATGAACACCGGTGACACGATCTTCGTGAGTGGGGTTTTTATTGTGTATCGGGTTTTTGTAATTGACACAAGTTTTTTTTTTTATATACATTTTTTGCATTACTCACAATTAAACCTCGGAACAATATTAATTTTAGTGAATTTAGAGTGCATTTTACAATGTTTTTGTAAAAAGAGGGGGTATTTTAGAAATATTAAAAAATGTATAAATACCCAACTTTGCACTTAATGAAAAATCTTCTTCCCATGTCTCTCTCTAAAAACCGCAACACACACACACACAAAACGCCAAAATACACACTAGCTAAAATCTCCATTAAAACAACTCATTTCATGCTCGAATTCACACATATTTTGATTCAACAAGTGGTATCAGAGCCTAGGGATTAAATTTGAGTTGAAATGTTCGTGTTTGGCAATATATTCATTCGGTTTTGTGTGATTTTGGTTGTAACAACCTACTTTATAAAAATGTGAATTTCTGGAATGTAACACCCAACATTTAACAATAAGGACTTTCAAAAAAATTCGCCTAACGGCGTCAAAACATTACAGAAAGAACTTTAAATACATAAACAATCCATAATGGATGGATTATTAAATAAACTTGGTGTTACTCATTCGTACCATCACAATAATAAAAGAAAGCCCATAAAGTTGCCCCAACATAAAGACAACAAGTTGTCATAACGAAAATGTCTTAAATAACATAACATCATAAATTTCTAGATAAATGAAGCAACTAGCGGGTAACTAAACATCTTCATATAAACTTCTACCCAACCTCACACATCACATGCATTGTCCTTCACTGCTTAACCTCAGGGCAGAACACATTTGAAAAAAACAAGTGTCAGCTAATTGGAGCTAAGTAAGATAACACGAATTTAATAAACATTTGCCAATTAAAACGTTTAGCAAAAGCGTTCACCTCATACACATTACCACATATATTCACATTAGCATATTAGGAATCATCATCATCCTAATTTGTTCTTATCCATGTTTCACTTTACACTTTTGCCTCGCACATAGGCTAAGTGACTTATGTCTCTTATCACATAAGGAGGTGGGGGTTGTATGTAGGCAGTTATAAGACCTGATAGGGAACCTCAGACCCGAAATTATGGGTAAATGGTATAGATAGCTGTTTGAAGATACTTGCACTATTTCAGGACAAATAGGAGGAATTTGTAAAGTACTTATAAAGCTTTACACTGATTACGAGGAACCTTTTACCTTTACTACGCTTTACCCGGACAACTCATTTTGTCCAATAAAGG
>JAOXNX010000019.1:7207243-7225423 GCA_028566075.1 Solidago caesia | reverse complement strand
CACTCTCTCTCTCTCTCTCTCTCTCTATATATATATATATATATATAACCATCATAAGTATAAACTACAACAATCATTGGTTCATTGTTCTTCTCTTGACTCGAATGAGTTTGTGACTCGCCTTGACTCGGACCGAGTCGCACCCTGACTCGTAAGAGTTGGGAGCAAATAAGAGTCACCTACAGAGTTGCCTCGTTTTTCGTAAGAGTCTAACAACTATGCATATATCATATATGGTCATTAGAAAATTCAAAATTTGATGATCATATGTGAACAACTTTTGAAAGTTCACGACCATGTTTAAACAATACTTGAAAGTTTGATGGTAATAAAAAAAATACGATATACATATGTGGACAAAATTTAAAAGTTCATTGGACAACTAAATCAATTAAAAAAATACATATTCTAACTATATATAAAAAGAAAATACATTGGCATTTCAAGTCTTTATTATTTAATTTAATTGCAAACCAAAACTTACTCAATGTTGGCTTTGAATTTTCGAAAGAATTAGCGTAGTAGTCTTGAAGAAAGGTTAAACTATAAAGAAATATTACTCATTAAAAAATTACAGTAGCAAAATTGTGAGTTTGCAAATGATACGGTTTAAAGTTAGTTGATCATCCACATTAATAATCTTTTATATTTAAATACTTTTTTCTCCATCCTCGTGATATTAATTATTGAGAAACTAGAAATGTACCCGCGTGATACGTGGTGGTGGATTATTTTTCAAAAAATTTAAATTACAGCGTATATATATGAAATTCGTAAACTTCATTTAGTACATGCATCAAAAGATGATAGTGGTCGACAGCCGGCTTCGCCGACTCCTGATTCTAGATTGCATAATATACGGGTATATAAAAAATGTGTTTGTTATTATTGTTAGAGTATTTAAAATTGATTATGTAAATTAATATAAAAATAAATATAACTAATTAATATATAAATAATATAATTATAAATACTAAATGATATGATAAATAAGAAAATACTTAAATTTTTAAAAATTAAGACACCACCTATTTGATTTATAATATAGTATAGATATAGATATAGATATTTTATAAAATATTAAAAAATTTATAAGTTGATTTAAGTATTTAGCTTTTCTCTAAAGCAAGACAATGAAATGACCTTTACCTGTTTGCTTACAAAATTCCAAAATAAAAGGCCAAGATTAAATATAAAAGTCTTAATCTTGACTCAGTTATAAGACGACTCTTTTAAAACTCAAATTGGTCAATCCTACAAAATAGTTGCTTAATGATAGGGATAGATTCATTATCACAAAACCTAAGCAAATCACACTAATTCATTCTACAAAACTAGCATATGGCCTCCACAATGCAGCGGAAAAAATTGTTTCTTTTGATGGTGTCGAATTTTTTTGATGACAGTTATTGCATGTAATTTAACGGTGTGAAAGATTTTTTTTGTTTGAAAAACTAATGGTGTGGAAAATAACACGATTTATTAATACGTTTAGATTTAAAAATTTAAACATGTTTTTTTGTATTTTAAATAGCATAAAGTCCGGTTATTTTTATAAAAGTTGTTTTATGTTATTTTCATAACTGAAATAAAAAATATAATTAAAATAAAACAAGTTGGTAATTAAATGAGTTAATTATAAAAAACGAAAAGTTTGAATATACATATAAGAAAACTATTGATTAACTTTGATGTGTAAAGGTATGTTTGTAATTTCCAATATTAAATTATAAGAGTCTAAATAAAAGTGTAACATCTTTATAATGAACTAGCATAATGCTCGCGCAATATAGTAGTATGAAATCCTTTCTCTTGGGGTAAAATCTAGAGTTCAATCCTTAAATACGTCTATTCAACTCAGCCGTTCAAAAATAATAATAATAGGATGAGAAGAAAATAAAATCTTGAAAATATGAAATATGGATGGGTAAAATCAAGACTTGAAACTTTTTTTTTTTCAAGACACCTAAATAAATGATCAGTCATTAATCGATGTAGCCAGGATTGTTTAGCTCGAACGCAGCCAATTAAAAGATGTAGTTAACTGAAATGGTGATGGGATGCATAAAACTAAAACATACCACATGATGAGTATGTATATGAAGATTAAGAGACTAAAAATTTAGAATTTGTAATTTCATTCAGGACTTGAGAGTATTTGTCGAGTCTTGTGCACATACTTCCTGGGTATCAATGTATACGAATGTATTGAGGTTTACTTGTGCAAGGATGAGTTACGACCTGCAGAAGGTTGAGATCCATTGTTGGCAGCTGCATCTTCGGTTCTCACTCTCCTGTAAAATAGCACATAAGCAGCGTTTGACTTCACATCATCTTCATTAATCAGAGATATATGGCTGTCATCAAAGTTGTACCACCGATTTTCCTCAATAAGCTGTATGAGACAAACGAAATTGATCAGAAGTTTAGTTTATAAACAATAGTATTGCAAACTAACGCTAGGATTAGATATGCCAATTTTGACTTCCGTTGTGTTATATCTCTAAGTCTAATGGGTCAAATGCGTTAAACTCAAGAATTTAGGTTGAAGAAATCAGATCAAATAGAAGAAGCGGTAGCAAGTCATCCAAAATGTATACAAATGCATACAATATCCTATATGGCTTTATTAAAAACTAGTTGGTTGCTGCCCGCGCATTGCATCGGGAACAACTTTTTTTGTAAACCTGCATAATCATATAGTATACAAATAAATAAAAAAGTGATCCCCTTGTACATGTTTTAACACATAAAACTCTGCTATATGTGTTTAAAACACGAAGGCTTATCAAGGATTACATGTTGATAAGCATTCAAAAATAATTCACTTTTGCAAAAAAGGTTAGGGTTAAAAACTTTAACATGACAATAGGTACTACCAGACAACAGTAAACAAATAGCTAAACAATGCAACATCAATTTTAAAAGCTAAAACCATTAAAACAAAAAATAAAAGTCAGTGAAAAGTTAAAAAAGAAAAAAATCAGAACCAAAAAAAGGGAAAAAAAAAAAGCACTAAAAAAAAAAAAAGTGGGCCCCATGGTTACTGTAGCTAAGGCTACTTATATTGTTATATATAATAATAATAATAATAATAATAATAATGTCATCATTTTGTACTCGTATTTAGCGGTAAGAAATATTAGAAAAATAATGTATCTGTAGTCAGCCAACTCAGCCCAGATTGTTTCCACCCGCACTTAAAACTCATCCATTTTGATATATGCTACCCAACCTGTACATTTAGTCACCTCTAGCTATTATCAGAAACTGAGCACACAATAGCTGTATCAACTGAAGAACCCAAGCCACCGAATTTCATGGTACAATAATTTGGCTAAACTTGACTGGATATGATTGTTTGCTTTATTAAATTTAGTAACACATACATCGACAGAAGATCAGCTCCTATGGTATTTAAAAATGGAAAAATACGAGACAAAAAAGTCGAAAATATAAAAGTGTCGCCCCTTTATCATGACGCTTTTCTTAGACAATTTGCAAATCTCCATATTAGAGATAGCAAGATGTGTGGGTTGGTTTACGAGTCAAAACTGGTAATGGGCAAAAAGTGTAGCATAGGAATGAGAACAAGAGCTAACAACACTTGAAATTTTCAGGTTTACAAACTGACCTTGATATGTGCAGTATAGTGGCCACTTCCCATGCTGCCATAATGATTGGTTAAGGCATAAAGTTCATATACTTGACGAATCGAGTTGTTTTTGTTTGCAATGTAATTCGTCAAGTCGAAATCATGAATAGGGAAGTTGACAAATGTTTCTAGCTTATGCTTCATGGATCTGCTATACGAGAATCTTTTTAAATGGATCACGAGCACTTCCGGAAGCCTCCAAAGATCCAACTTTTTACTCGCTTGCCTTCGTTCTTTGCATCGAGGGCAGAACCTTCACCAACAACACGTCAAGAATATGAATACCACAATTAATAACGAAAACCCAAGCAGATAAAATTTCTTACTCGTGAATATTGTGACAAAAGGTAAAGTTGAAAAACTTAATACATACCACAAAGAAAATGTAAAAATTTGGATATCAAGCACAAGAAATATTAGACCACTGGATGTGGTGATTTGACCCTACGAATAGTTCGATCTGGGTTGTGTTTTATTTCAAACAGGTCCAATGGACCAAATAAAAAAGCTAGTCAAAAGGAAAACCTAGGAAACAGGTCAAAAGTATCTCAAAGAGTATTTTAAATACACACAACCCCCAATGCCTAACGAGAAAAACTAGAATAATGTTTTAAAAATATACATTTCGTAACCATATGTGACGAACTAACTAATTATTAAAAAGAAGCTCTTTAACAGTGGAAAAAATAGTTTTTCGATACAACTCAACATATCCAATGTGTTTTGACCCGACCAAAAATAAAACAAACACATTTACTCAACCCACCCATTTTTGCACCTCTACAGACGGGTATATCATGTGAGAAGCTTACCACATGTCTTCAGGTACCAATGGCTCCTCGCGTAAGAAAGCTTCCAAACATGTATACAAAGATAAAGGTTCTGTCCTTTTCTTCGTGTGTCCATATTTGTGAACTTCTGGTAACTTTTCTAGGTAATGTGTCTCGTACCTTTTCAAAAGCTTTGGCGACCAATCAATAAAAAGCAAAACTGACATTGATGATGATGGTAATCTTACAGTTCTCTCTTCTCCGACCGAAAGATCAATACATGCATTGTTTCCATCAACCAACTTTAAAGGAAGTTTTAACGGCGTTCTCTTGGAATCACTATTCTCGTTAGAAGTTGAATCTGCTTCAATACTAGCATTCTTGAGGTCTGCTTCCAATGATGTTGTGTCGGTATCAGCCATATCAGAATGGCTCGGCTCGCTTTTTAGCATGGGGGAGAGCATTGTGTGAACTATCAATTGTATATCGCCTCTTGTAATAGTTGCATCACAAGAAATGGGAAAAACAAGTGGGGTTCCATACGCTTTCCATCCTGTGGTGCCCCGGGCATTTCCAGTCTCCCTTAAATAGACCAAAAAAAAAGTGAGAACTGACATACAAGATTAACAATAAAAACAAGATAGAACCCTTTAAATGATGGAACATAATGAAGTCAAAACAAGCTAACAATATTAAGGAAGACGGGTCCACAATTTTGAGCCATTTTTATCACTGAACGATAAATAGTTGTAATCATATTTGACACACTATTTATTTATATAGAAAACTCAAGATTTTGGACCAAAATTTTCTGATCAACCCAACTGGACCAACCAACATAAAAATCACCTGTATTGACTTGTTAGCCCCACCCATTTTGCCACCTCTAACAAAGAGTAACGGGTAAACGGAAGAGGTTTCCCTTTTCAGGTTACTGGGGTATCCCCATGACCATTTCCGAACCCTTTCCCCAGACAACCCCAAGATGTTTAACAAAGGGTGTAAACTTAAAAAAAATCACATCTGACTGCTTTCTTGTAAATTTGAAATATCAAAAAAGAAAGAGTTACTGATGGGAATATGCTGCTAAATATTAGCAGGACAACTATTTATCAACTCCAAAACAAATATATAAAATTTTTAAAAGAGTACGTATACAGCGACCATCAAACTCGCCATAAAACCCACTATTTCATCCTTCACATAAAACGATAGATTGTAATTATGAGTGGTAATTTGTACTACATGTCTGCATCACATACTTTTCTTTCTTTACAAATAGAACTTGTGTGAGTTTGATGGTAAGTTCGGCCATCGCTAAAATCGACCCATAATCCAATTATTGATCAAGATAACTTACAGCTCTTCCCGGCGGTGTATCAACTGGAGAAATTTTATGTTTTTCATAGACTTCGGAATCTTATAAGCGCTAAGGTGATCATCATCTTTTATAGAAGATAATGACATGAGAGGATCTTCTAAAAAGCGGTGAATCAAGTGATTTCGTATCTGTGGCAGATAAAATAGTAAGTGGTTAATCAGTAAGTGATTAATTAACATGATCACCTCATTTATATACTCTTATAATCAGAAAGCAGTGATCAATTAAAATGTTCACCTCCACTATAAAAACTTTTTCATTGTACTTTAACCCACAAGCATTGCTAAGTGCTTGAATCAAGTCCCTAAATCGTCCCTGTTTTGGGACAGTCACTGTGCAAGTAGCAGGCAGCGCACTTCCGTCACAACTAAAAACCGTCACCGTCATTGTACGGGTAGTGGTTGATTGAAGTGGCAAGGAAAGATACATGAATGGGTCAAATGTGACAGAAATCTTCTCGCATACGGGACAAACCAAAGTTGATTTATATTGGCCCTGTCAGGGGAAAAATCAGAAGAAAAATATTAGGCCTAACTACCAAACTAAGTTGCACAATTAGCAAACAAGTTAAAAACACATGATTATAAGGTCAAGCATGAGGTCCAATGGATATAAACGGAAAAATTGACTGTGAATGCTAGCAAGGCCCAATCATTGAAAAAAACCAGAGGTGGCAATTTCAATTGATTTTCTTATTGATGGGTCCATTTGGGTTGTGTTTTATCTTAAACAGGAAGTTAAAAAAAAATAGCTAAAAGAAGAACGGGTCAAACGGGTTTAAAAGTCGCTCAAAAGCATTCAATCCATTGCATACAACCTCCTGGGTCTATTTATTTAAAGATTCGGATAACCAAATTATTAATATTATCATAACTAACACATTAACTATTATATTATTAAAAAAACGCAAAAAGCACGGACCCAGGTCGCCCATCTTACCACCTCAAAAAAGGATCTTTCAGCTTAGGTATCTAATTTTATGATACTTATGTTTCCATTCAGATGGAAAATAATACTCACTTGGCAGACATCCACAATTATTGAATCGTTGCGAGCAATGTGATTTGCCCAGTACTCATCAGCAACTTCTTCATCAGGTCGACCATCAGCATCTTTGGACTTGATATAAGGTTTGTGTTTGACACGGTTCAGATCTTCATGAAGTCCATCAAGCAAAAATGCCAGAAGCTCCTAAGGTAAACATAAACCATATCTTTGTTTCATCAGATATACCAACCTAATTTCATTACAATTCAAAGGGGCACAACAAACCTGAGAATCATGCTGATTGTATCCACTAAATTGTGGTGCAAAACGAGCAAGTTTTGCTTTAAATTGCCTAGGAGCAAACGGAGTCCGTCCTGGTGCCCATAACTTCCTAAGTAACTCACCAAATGCTAGAGCTAGCTCACCCTACATATAACGTTCCAAAAGTCACGCAAAACCAATCACTGTTCTGCTGATGCCAGCTGACTATATTAAAACTAACCACTAGACATGACCATTAAAAAGGTCCAGTAGGTCGAGTAATAAGTCAAATTGGGTTAAGGGTAAACACCGGTTTGGGTTGACCTACCAACTATTCCATAATTCCATTATTCATTTACTGGAAGCTGTTAATCATTTATGTGTTAAATATACTAACAGTCATATCATTAAAATATTGATATTTTATATTTAAAAAATTCAGGAGGCTTATGTGAGTGCACTTTCAACAATTTATAGTCCACTTAACACATTAGATACACTTCCTTTTTCTTTTTTCTTTTTTTTTTAAAGCTTTAGAACCGCTTCCTGGATAATTAATTTTTTCAAAATTTATCTATTTGACCTGTATCAATAAAATACAACCAAAATCAACCTGTTTTCATATAAATGGATTAAATCGCCAATTCTACTTACCACCATCCCTAGAGGGTTATGCCAGTTGATCTCTTGATGGTAATCTTCTCTGAAATATCTAGCAAATTCTGGTGTATGAACGAGACACTGTATCGCACTGTTCATAAAGCAAGTGTTCCCAAAATTCAGCAACCCGGTTAGACCAGTAGAAGATCCCCGTGTACTAACACCAACAGAAACATGTGTCTTATCTTCTGAGTCTCTAATTGCAGGGGACAAACTCTGAAGCTGTGACGACTCTGAATTGTTGTTCCTGGACACTCCCTTGCTCGCAGAGAAACTGCCAGCCGTCGAATAGCTTGTCTTAGAAGGCTCTACAAGTGCCACTGACTCACTTTTAGCAAAGCCATTCTCTTGAACACCACTTGTACAACCACCACCATTGCCAATGACTTCCACTAAGATCTGTATTCATCAAGTACACACAAAGAAATATAAATTATTAGCACACAGAGTAGATGGAATATATCTTCATGGACCAGCTACATCCATGATGAAAGCTGTCTGCTAAGATATAACATGATGGTTTATAGGTGGAAAAATGGGTGGGTCAGCTGGTTGGGTGACGGTCAACAGACCGAATTGAGTAATTTTATAGGTCAAGTTGACCCCATACATTTTTTTATCCGAAATTATTTAACTTTTTGTAAAGATATATACTATAACATTTAAAATGATTCAGGATACCATTTATTCCATTTAAAGTTTATCGACTTCAGTCTTTTAAATTTTACGCATTTGAGAGCTTAGAGATTAAACGTAACCCGGCTCCACCCATTTATAAGTAAACGGGTTGTGTTGCTACCTCTACATGAATATGTTCTCTCTGAATTCATAAAATTAGTGAACAGGTCTAAGAAAAACATTGTTACAAATTTTCCAGGTTAGGCAGTAAGAGAACCATGAACCAAAACCACACAAGATGTAAATTTCCTTCTTATAAATCTTTACAAATAATAATAATAAACAAACAAAAACGAACAACTTAGAATTCACGAAGTCTGGTTATAACTTATAAGGTATGACTGTCCCCCCATACCCTACCCCCCGAGAGATTGGGCGAATAATTGATGTATGTAAAACGAGAACGCCATACGACTCAGATCATCGGTGTCATCTTTAACGTACAAGAATATCTAAAAGAAATTCACACATATGGTAACTCACATCCTGGTCCATTTGTATGTTAAAATCATCAAGGGTTTTATCCAGATCATTCATTAATGCATGTTTTCGACAGCTGTAGTAGTCCCAAATGCTTACCTGACAGAACATAAAAAGAAATAAAACATAGAGAATTAGAGAGAAATCCGTCAAAAAATGTCTATCCAAAGTCAATAGTATACATAGTTGCTTTACTTGCTCCAAATTAAGCTGAAATATCTTGCAAGCCTTTTTGTGCAGAGCTCCAATTGTTTCCTGCTCAAAAATGATCAAATCTTAGTACGTTAAGTAAAGCCATAAACTATCCATAATATTGTGAACTACAGCCATACCTTTTTGCTTATTCTTATGGCACACTGGTCACCTTTTGGCATCAGATGGAGTCGTAGGCGTAAAGGATATACTTCTACAGATAATTCTGATTGCCCTTCACCACAACTTATCACTTTGCGTGCCAATTTAGGCCCCCCACCATACCTGCACCTCAATAATCACTAGAATCGTTCCTCGGGTATTTCTTGTAAAACAGCTAATAACAGACCTATGAATAATATGCCTCTATTATTAAAGCACACTTAAACATACGTTGGAACAATTAAGAGCAACTGTGTGACTGCTAAATCCTGGTAGACGTAAATAATGTAATAAATGTTGTAATCAGGAACATTGCTAATTTATTGGTAGTAGCAACTAGCAACAAGCTTGAAACTTAGAGATTAGGAATTTCGACCTATTGATCAACTGGGGTTGAACTTCATATCAAACAAGTCAAATAAAAGATTTGGCTAAAAAAGAGAGCGAGTAAAATGGATAAGATCAAACAGGTTGAAAATTGTCTGACGTCTTCGCAATGCATACAACCTCCTCAATCATTTTATTAAAATATCTATATTATTAAAGTAATAAGTTAATAACGGTGTTTTCCTAGCCATAACTAACACATTAACTATATGTATATAAACTTCTTCAGGCCAACCAATCCAACATTACCCACCGGCCCATCTTGCCACTTCCAATGAAATTCTTAAATCTCGTGTCCTAGCTGGTAAAGACAAGATGCAACAGCAGCACCACAAATATGAGCTTGATAGTGTCATTTTCAGAAAAACCCCTTAACTCATTCCTTAATATAAGTCCAAGATTTTCTTTATGTATGATAAATAGCATTGTCTATAAATGATATGAACTAAAGTAGTTGCATCATTATGTCTTTGATAGGATATGAACCCATGTTAAGAATAGACATGTGTTCAATATAAAATGATTCCTGGTTCTCTTTCAGCAGGGGAGAAAATATAGATTATAAGGCATTAATTATATAGAACTTCTTTTAATGATATAAGTCCCATACTAATATAACTTAAAAAACCACAGACTCGATTGCCACTTGCCAGCTGCCTTTGATATAAAGACACATTTTCCATTAATGCAACTATACCAAGATATGCGAATAAACAGCAAAAGAAAAAATTCAGATACATTGCAAGTTGAAACTAACCATGCACAAAATTGATCCCAAGTTACTTCGGGGATCAATATGTAATCCGTGTGTTCTTGTAGTGTATCATGGAGCTCAATACCCATGGATGAGTTGTCAGAATAGATTAAATCAGAATTATCGATGCTTGATGGCCTCTTTGGAGCACTTGAAACACCTAAATTCTGATGATCTGAAGATGATCCATCATTTGTACCAACTGTATTGTTATGCATCACAAAACTAATCCAACTCTCCCACCATCTGTCAAAAAAGTGAAAATGGTGACAAAATGAAGAAAAAGAGCTAGAAGAGATGCCATACCAATTTCAAAAAATAAGCATAAAATAGACAATAAATCGGCAAAATGCTAGTTTAAAAGCTGTAAAAGAAAACTAAATTCAGTGAGATCATAGCAAGATTCAGACAACTGCAGAAAAAGTTTTTCTTCAACACTTTAGTCTATTAGATCTCCCTTCACTTCTACAAGATTTTACTATATCTTTTGAAGCATCTTAATTCAATAAAATAAAATTTAAAAGTGTATCTCTGATAAATTATCGGATATCTTAAATACATAAAGCACAGAAAGCAATGATGGATTAACATTAGGTATGCCAAACTACGAAAATTAAGCTGAAAGATCATGGCTCTATCTGACATGTTGAATCTTGTAAACAACATATTTTACATTAATATTTGGTATGTATTAACGATACATTTTTTTGTATCTATTTATGACCCCAAATTCATCTAAATGCAAATATTCAAACCACCAAATCAATAATATCCCATTCCTATACAAATTTAGGATGATGAAATTCATTAACCAGAAAACCGTTTTCCAGGCTACTGCACCGATGAATTAGGTTATCAAATGGCATATAAAGTGTGAATAATAATATAATAATAATATTAAATAAGGATACTAAACATATAAATATTTAACGATAAAACTTATGCCCTATCTTTCTCTCCATCACGATGTAAACATTTAATGATATAACTTATGCCCTATCAATGATAATAGATTACTCATTGCATTCCTGGGTATTCATCACTTAATACGAAGTATTGACCACACTGTGATGGCGCTTTCTGGATCTCCACTCTTTAGATGAAACCAGAAAAAAGAAGATGAATCCTAACCAACAGGTTAGAGACCTACCCATAATTCACTCAAAAATAGATACAAAAAAATGTAACAATTCTATAACAAAATAATCACTTTATTCCTTACAAGCAAAATCAAATTCATCTCAAATCAAATCTGTGTTTTGTGGGTTTTATGTATTTAGATTTAACGACATTATCATCGAAAGGATACAAAAATAGACATCTTTTTCTTTCATCTCCATCTTTTCCTTGTGCTTTACCAAGACATAGATTTTCCTTTAAGAGCTTTTGTTTTACATTAATGGTCATTTTGGTTAAAGAAGTAAATATTAAAAGGGAATTTATGTTTAATGGAGAGTGACAAGATTGATGAATGTAGAGCTACTTCTATGTCATTTTGCATCTCCCATCCCCTAGTTCCCCTTCTTTAAAATCTCCAACTAAGGACAATAATAATGACTTCCCCAATGATGACACAAAGAAGAATGGTAACTATGACGACACAAAAATAGAAACCGTAACTACCCAGATACAGAATATAACAGTTACAATCACTAAAAACCCTTAACTATTTATATGTTCTTCCTATTTCTACTTAAACACTTTAAAGCCTCAATTCAAATTCCATCTCTGAAAAAGTGTTCTCTATTCTCACCTCTTTCCTTTTACACCGCAATAGGTGACCTACGCAAAGTGTTCCAATTTCATATTCTCATATAGCACCATTTCTTGCTCTTTATGCTTTATCAAATTAATCAAGACATTGAGTTCTTTCCCAAGGTAGTTAAAGGCGAAGGCAAACTTGAGTCTTTCCTTAATTCAAATTTGTGTTTGGATAAGTTATGATAACCATATAATGTATATAATATTTAAGTTTTGAACTATGCAAGTTCTAAAAGGAAAGTACTTTATTGGATTTATACTCAAGCATTAATGATTGATATATGTAACGTAATCCACGCACTAAACGCTAATGATTAGATGGTAACGGTAAATTTGACAATAATGTTCTTCCTAGTTCTACTTCAGAAACCATCTACTTTACTAGTTTACTTTACCGAATTCTTTTCTCAAACCACTAAGCTCTACTTGAAAAGTCCAAAAATTCAATCAGTGTTTCAAAAGATGGAAATTCTTGTTGATAAATAACTCAGCCCTAATTGCACATAATGTACTGCATGGACCTTAACTTGGAACACGTAAGACTGCTTTTTCTGGCCAAACCCACGTAAAACACATACCAAATACCCCTAATCGCTTGATCCTTTTTCAAAAGTACCACACACATTCTATCAAACAATAGGCGACAAATTTATAGGTAATATAAAATTTGAAAGAAAACAATTTCTTCATGAGCCATCATTGGAACTAACTTACATAAGAACTTCTTCTTACCGTACCAAAATTAAAAAGTACAGCATATGGGCTTTCATCAAATTATTAAGCCCTAATAAATATGAACAACAGTTAACTGCCTGGAAGAAACCCGGGTTCAAGACCTCCTGGGCACTTTGGGATGGCCATGAGAAAAGTCTGGAAATAGCCACGTTAATACCAGTTAGGGCACGCACACGGCACATCAGAACCAAAGGCTTGGCTATCTGTTTTTAGATTTTACTGCATGGACCGACGGACACAAAAGTCTTGTTTTCACAGAGTCAGATAGTAAAACCCTAATTCTTTCTAAAACCTCCACTTGCATTTTCTCAATATCAACAAATTTAATAATCAAATTTTTATTATAATATAAGGAATTTATCTAAAGTTAAACCCTAATTGCAAACAATATGTATGGAATGTGCCCTAAATTCAAACATATACCATGATGATGCTAAAACCCTAATTTATTTGATTTTAAATTTCTACATTTCACTAAAAGTGACCTAGAAAATATATATATATAATTAAAGAAAAAAAAAGAGAGGAATTACTGACCTTTTAGTGACTAAACAAAAGGTGTCGCCTTCTTTGGTTTGAGCTTCAGTTGCCATTGAAATGCTTGTTATCATCTGCAGCTCTTTCTCCGGTGACAATTCCGGACCGCCGCCGCCGCCGCCTCCTCCTGAAACCATCATTTAATTTAAACACCTCTCTTTTCTCTCTGTCTCTAGAAAGTTGTTGTTAAGGAAGATGATGTAAACTGTTTTATGTGTTTGTTGTTTCTGACATGACATGTGTTCAATTTCTAAACTCACTCTCTTATAAGTCAAATCTTTGCGATAGTGGTTCTCAAGTTCGTACTCTTTTTATTTTCTAGTATTTCAAAAAAAAAAAAATTTTTTTTTCTAAAGGTAACTATTATTCACAGACTACCCGGCGAAAATCGTCGGCCAATAATTACAAACGTTTACTTACATCAATTGAAAAATGCACCAATCTTTCCAACTAATAGAAACCTTCTTTTTCCTATTCTTTTTTAAACACATTATTTGAAAAGGTTGATAATTTTTCACTTAAAAGAAAGGGTCACCCATTTTTTAATATAATGCAAAGGCCTAATTGAGGATTCTGTTTAGGTATGATTTTCGATACAGTACCATATCGGTATTAAATTGTTTGGTATTGGAACCGGTTATTATCAAAAGTGGGAACCGAATACCGTACTGAAGTTATAGTTACGGTACCGGTATTTTCGGTACCAATACTGCTTAGAACCAGTTCGCATGGAAGTATATTTCAATCTTAACAAAAATAAAAGCTAGCTAAATGTATATTCTAAAACAATCTTTCGTTTATTCCTTTACTTTTACAGTCAAGTTATGTGTATACAATTTTATTATACATTCCACATCGAACTTAATATATATGTTAACCACGTTTTATCAATTATTGGTTGATGTAAACTTAATATACAAAATGTCGAATACTACCAAAGATGTAGAAAAAAAAAGTTACTTGAGTTGTTTAAATGTTTGGTGATGATGATAAATTCATGAGTTTTGAATGTTTAGTTGTTTTAGGTTTTGAGTGTTGCTGGCAATAGAATATGATTTTATAAATATATATATATATATATATATATAATTTGGTTTACCTTGGTTATGGGGAAGAATAGAAGCACGAACCTTAAAAACCATATCATACTATAACCGGTATTCAGACCGGTATTACCGGTTCCGGTACCAACCTATCGGAACCGGTTATCATCAAAAGTAGGAACCGAATACCGTACTGAATACTAAACGGTACCGGTATTTTCGTACCGGTACCGGTATTTTCAGAGTTTTGCTTATCCCTAATTTTGTTTGCTAGTGGTCAGTTTCAGCTATTTCTTCAAAATTATATGTTAGGATAGGATTTGAATTCGATATACCTTGTGAAGAAACAAGACTCATTGTTTGACTACATGGAGGTGGGTTATTTGAAAAAGTCGAGTCTTTTACCTAAACTAGAATGATACACGTGCAATGTAGCGGGGTCGGTGAATATGTTATGTTAGACTAATAATCATTGATCTTAACTAATATATGATTCATTTTTCCATAAAATGGGTTTTTGGTTAACTGTGTAACCGTTTGTAAATCAAACTTGAATAAGTAACTTAGGTGTGTTCGGTTTATAATTCTGAGAATAAAGAAATGACTTTTATTCCCATAGAATTAGTTGATAGCCTTCAAATTATAATTTGAGTATTAAACCCATAAAAATAGTCATATTATAAACTTACCAAGGGTGGAGTTCCAAAATCCATTTCTATTACCACTTTAAACCAAAACCCATAGTGATTCCATGTTAGAAGCCAAAGACACCCTTATATATATATATATATATAGTAAAGAGTTCCGCACGGGAATTTCCGAATGTGCAACGACTACCAAAAACTAAACAAGTTAACAATAAAGAACTGCTACCCTCTCCCTAGAATTGATGGTTTGTTTAATCAACTGCAAGGCTCCAAAAGATACGGACTAAGTGTCGAACCCTAATGAAGGCCCACTTCTACTGGGAAAAGCTCAGTGTCTCCAACAGGTGTTCGAACCCTGGTCTTTGCTCTATCGTACATATCCCTGATAACACTAATGTATCTCTCTGGAACTCCTTTCGCGTGTAGAGTCCTCCAAATCAGCTCTAGTGGAACACTATCGTAGTGCTTTCTCCAAGTCTAAAAAAGCACATAGTATTGTTTTTTGTCTTTTCCTATGCTTCTCCAAAAGACTTCTGATGATGTGGATAGCCTCCATCGTCGACCTCCCTGGCTTAAAACCAAATTGGTTCTCTACCACCTTCGTGAACATCCTAAGCCTCATCTCAATCACTCTCTCCCATAACTTCATGGTATGACTTAGAAGTTGCTACAAATCTGCACGTCCCCTTGTTCTTGTAGATGGGCTCCATGGGGATAACCTCACTGAGTCGTTGGCATTTTTGAAACTTGTCCAAATCTTGTTGACGAGGCTTGTCAACCCGCTGACCCCCACGTCCCCCAGACATCCCCATGCTTTAATAGGGTTTTGGTCTGGGCTTACTACTTTGTTCCTACCCATCTTCTTTAGGGCTAACCTCACTTCCTCTTGGCTGATCCTTGTATCGTCATCTTCACAGAGTGGACGAGCCAGTACTCTGGTCAATTCCTCTTTCCCTTCGCACTGCCCCTCTCCTGTTAACAAGATCGGCAAAGTATTCTTCCCATCTTTTCCTGATGTCCCCTTCCTTTACAATGTTTTGTTCGCTTTCGTCTTTGATGTAAATGATGTTTCCCAGATCCCTTCGTTTTCTCTCCCTGGCTTTAGCATTCCTGAAGATATCGTTTTCTCCCTCTTTGAAGTCCAGCATTGTAACAACTGCAGTTTGAACGTCCAAATTAATCGTACTTTAATTCGTCATTGATGTAATGAGATCGTGTAAATTAATTTATGTAAACGTGAATAATCGTGTTCAATCGTTTTGTAACTTATCGTGTATATTTAAGTAAATCGAGATTGAGAATCCATGAGCGCAAACGTTTCGCGAAACTAGAAAACTTATTGGAAATGCCTAACTTAATTAATAAACGCTTGAATCTTTAAGTTATTGTGTTTATATGTTTGAGTTCATTCGTTTCGTGTACGTTATTCATTGGTTATTTAAATCTTTTCATTTTACGTTGTCGTTAACGTAACGATCTTACAGTGTCGAATAGGATCAAATGTGAACTAGAACCATGATTGTAACACCCCAACAAGGCGGAATCATGGGAATGCTACATAAAGTACAGCTCGACATGGAATTACATAGATACTGCTAAATGAAACAAGATTTCCATTGAAAACCGACATAAATGTTCAATACAAAACAGAGAATCGTTCAAAATATTCGGTTTACAACATAAATCTAATGCGTGATTACAAACGCTAAACCCCTCGGGAAGGGTGCCTTCGAGTCATGTGCTCGCGGTAATGATCAGTCAATCAAGGAACGCTATCCTACAAAAAGTTGCATCGTTCGCTTGATTCAAAAGTTCCTGCTTCTACTCCAGACATCAACGTCTAGCCTGATCACCTGAAAAGCATACTAAAACGAGTCAACACATGGTTGGTGAGTTCGTAGGTTTTAGTAAAAAGTACTTTGATAATGGTCGTGAAAACCCGCTGAAAACGTTACGAGCAGGATCAATAACATGAGTAAGTACATAATCGTCGTACAATATACATTGAGCCAGAGTTACTTACCATATGCCATCACAATCACAATCATTCACACACAATCACACAACACATAAAGTACATAAGAACAAAGGACGTCCTGCAAGGGATAGTACCATCGCACTCATCGTTGTACCAAAGAACGTTCCCCAACGCTGCAGGTAAACTTGGTACCAAGTAATGAACGAGAATAGTAACTCTACAAGTACAGCTCATTATCAAGTGTATACACATCGTTGTACGAAAGAATTTAACAGAATCAATAAGTCGGTCAGTAAAACGTCTGTATGCTTTCCACCCCAAAACACTTAAAAAGCAGGGGCTACGAAACTCACCTGAAAACGTTTGAGCAAATACGAACAAGTACAAGATTTCGAACAATCAACACCGCACACACAATCAACCTATGCAACTGAAACACAATCCAACACTAAGTACTCGCATAAGAACCAATGATCGAATCTAAACTAGGGTCCTTAGAAATGCCATTGAACTCGTGTTTAAAGTACGTTTTCTACACTTAAAGTTTTTCTCAGAAAGTCTCTTTAGTTTCATAATGTGTTGCTTTTAAACTTTAAGTCATGTCATTAAGCCCGTTTAGCCAAATATTTAACTTTCAAAACATTTCATAACATGTTAAGTCGTGTCGTCTTTCGAGAGCATTTTAAACGAGGAACGAATAACGGACACTCAAAAAATCAGATTCCAGAATAAAATTGCGTTGACCAAGTCAACAGAGTTAGGATTGCACGCACTTGGCAAGGCCAAGTGCGCGCGCACTTAGACACGCACACATCCACGCACTTAGACACGCACGTACACACGCGCACTGATACACGCGCACTGACACACGTGCACTGACACACGCGTACTGACACACGCGCACTGACCAGATGTGATCGTGTGAAGAAAACTTGAAAGCGGGACACGCACTGAGTTCATCCCAGTGCGCGCGCACTCAAAATCTGATATGTTTTTGCTTTTAATTCGAAGGAAAACGATTCGTTTTTGGTCATAGAAATCGACCCAAGTGATAGATAAACAAAACCCCTAAAGTTTTGACACGAAAATCGACCCGAAACACTTGATTTTGG
>JAOXNX010000019.1:7194114-7207143 GCA_028566075.1 Solidago caesia | reverse complement strand
CTTTGTATAGATTCATTCTTAATAAAGAATTACTTTGAAAATTACATATCGTGTTGATGGTTATGTTTACCTGCTTTTTTGTCCTTATGATTTTACTTTCTTTACATACATCTGTTAAATCTTTATGTTCTATTTAGTTTACTTATTGTTTGAAAAAGATTTAAAAGAGAAGCTTATTTTAAACTAAGATTTTGGAAAGTTGTATTCACCCCCTCTACAACTAATTTGTGTGGATTTACTTTGGTATATTCACACCCTTGTACCTAACAGTATATGCATAACCTTTGTGTCAAATAACCATATATGATTTATCAAGAAAAAATATTTTATTGTTTTATAATAAAGAAAATGACAAAAATTGAGTATGCTACATTACCCACATAAAATTGTGCATCATTTTTAATGATCATCTTTGTAAATTATGTAAAAGACAACTCAAAATGTAAACTTATTAGAATGATCTTTAGAAGGTAAAAATATTGATTGCGTTCTGAAGGAAAGGTTGGGCCCATTGGGCCATCTTGTTTCGACGTTTTTAACTTTACATTTGAAAATTAAGAAGCAAGCGGCCACGAAAACCGATTCAAGCTTTTTAGTATATATATAACTAGTAAATTTCTCTTCGTTTTGCGGCGGACCAGAAAACTAAAATAAAAGCGTCATATTTAATAGAAAAAATAGATGGAAAGAGCATAGACTCGAATACGGGCGATGACTAAAAAAAAAATAAAAAATGTTACATCCTAAAAGACAATAACACACCCAAAAATACCAAAAAGGAAAAGGAAAATGTTATATCATAAAGGATATTAAAACACCCGGAAATATTATACACTTAAAACCAAAAATACCATTAAAATCAAAAAAAAAAAAAAAACATTAAAACTAAAAAGGGGGAAAAACAATAAACCAAAAGGAAAAGGGGAACGAAAAAAAAAAAGACAATAACACACCTAACAATACCATACACTTAAAACCAAAAATACTATCAAAATCAAAGAAAGAAAAAAACCATTAAAACTAAAACAATAATAAAAAAAAAATTAAACCAAAAAGAAATAGTATAGAAATAAATAAAAAAATGATTCACTTTACATGTTTAAGGCATAAAACCATGCTATATGTTTTTAAAAACAAAAACATATTAAGGATTGCATGTTGATATACATTAAAAAATAATACATTTTTGGAAAAAGGTTGTTATAACTTTTAAATACAGTCGGGCTAGATACTTTAACATGTTAGTAGGTACAACCAGATCACAGTAAACAAATGACTGAACAATGTAGCATAAATTTTAAAAGCTAAAAAAATTAAAACTATAATAAAAAATGAAAACTAAAAAACAAAAAAGAAAAACATTAGAACATAAAAAATAGGAAAAAAAAAACAGAGAAGAAAGAGCAAAAAAATAATAAAAATTTGGGGCCCACGTTACTGTTCCTGGGTTGAGGAATTGTATTATTTAACTAGAATTTTTACCCCGCACGTTGCTGCGGGAATGACTTTTTTTAATCCTGCATAATCACGTAGTATACAAATCAAAGGAAAAAAAAATTGGATTCCAAACATAAAATTCTGCTATATGTGTTTAGTATACGAAGGCTTATTAATGATTAAATGTTCATAAGCAATTCAAAGATAATACATTGTAACACCCCACTATGACGGAAACATGGGATGCCACAGAAAGCACAGTTGACATTGAATTATATAGGTACTGCTACATGAGCAAGTACTTGTGCAAGTACCAAACACAACATTTCATTCAAATCATAAGAATATCATTACAAATCATGACAATTGTACTATACAATGCAAGCTAATGCGTGATTACAAACGCTAAAACCCCTCAGGAAGGGTGCCTTCGAGTCTCGTGCTCGCGGTCATGAATAGTCAATCAAGGAACGCTATCCTACAAAAAGTTGCATCGTTCACTTGATCCAAAAGATATCCTGCTTCAACGCCAAGCGTCAACGTCTAACCTGATCACCTGAAAAGCATACTAAAAATAGTCAACACATGGTTGGTGAGTTCGTAGGTTTTAAGTCAAGAACACGTCCGGATCACGATGAATCATAAAACAGTTGTCGATATAAATATTTTATGAAAGTCTGTACAACATCAGAGTTATAGAGTTACTTACAGTCAAGTCTCAATCAATCGCACATAATTCACAACACACATATAAAGTCTATGCCCACCGGCAGGGATATAGTACAGGGAACGCATCCCATATGTACTAAAGAACGATCCCGCATCACAGCCAAATCTTGGTACCAAGAACGAACAAGAACAAGAACACGCCCAAAGATAGCATGACACACATGCTATAAATCAAGTAACTCTATACAAACAACTCAAACATTACATTGTACATAATTGAAATAATATCGACAATTCGTTAGAAAACATTTGTATGCTTTTCACCCCAAAAATTTCAATATAGAAAGGGGCTACGAAACTCACCTGAAAACGTTTAGGTGAAAAGTAAGTCAAAGCACAAGAACACGAACACGAACAGCCAAGTCTGACAAACAATCAGTCAACCAATATCTAACTGAAACACAACCACAATTCATAAGTACTTGCACTCGAACAAAAAATCAAGTCTAAACTAGTGTCCTTAGAAATGCCATTGAACTCGTACAAACGTCTGTTTCGTACATTTATGGTTTATTCAGAAAGCCTTTTAAAGTATCATAATGTGTCGCTTTTATACCTTAAATCATTTTAAAAAGTCTTTTATGTCAAGTCTTTGCTTTTAAATCGTTTTAACATACGTTTAACCGTTTAGTCTTTCGAGAGCAACTTAAAACGATAAGGAATGAACAACGGACACTCGGAAACATACGAAAAGTCAACTTTCAGTTTAAAATCACGTTGACTAAGTCAACAGGAGTCAAGATCGTGCGAAGTAGCTAAGCTCGTGCGAACCTAGATCTAAGATCGTGCGACTTTGGAGAGTCCTAACTTCGTGCGAACTTGTGAGGCTCTAACTTCGTGCGAACTTGAAGTGTTTAACCTTGTGCGATCTTAGAAACACATAACATTGTACGAACTTGAGTTTTGACTACAAGAAAATGTGAGACACGATCTTGGCAGCGATCTTGGATTGTAACAATTCCTGGGTCGCGATTTCAGACAAAAAGATGATAAAAACGACTTTTTTGGTTTAGAAATCGTCCCAAGTGATAGATAAACATAAACCCTAACGTTTTGATACGAAAAACGACCCGAAACACTCGTTTTTGGTGCTCTAAAAACGTGACCAGCCCTAGTTACGTATTTAGAAACTTTTTCAAACATTTTGAAAGATTCAAGGCATTTCTAAGTGAAATCGAGCAATAGATTACGTGAAACACTTACCAATCGATACACAAACGAGATTAGATCAAGATCTTGCAAAAGTTCTAGAGAGAGAAAGTTAGAGAGAGAGTGGATCTTGGATGGATAAGGAAATGAATAAGAAAATGAGAGGTTGGAACCTTTTATACTCCCCTCACAGGCTCTCGCGAGACTTTACAGTTTTACTCGGAAAACCATTCGTTTACAAAAGTCTTTTGACTCGAATCTCATTAAAACATAAAACCGACACCAAAATCTTTATTTTCCATTTACGTCCGTAATGACTATAAACTTGACATATTTTATCGTTCATAAAATATATACATTTTTATTTTGGCATTTCTTTAGACAACTAGTATTCTTCCTTACGAACTCGAACTCGAACCAGAACTCTTTTCTAACCACGCTTGCGAATCCACGATTCCAACCACTTGTACGGACTTAACGAGTCGTACGACGATCAAAGTCATTTTTCAGCATTAATAAAGTCATTTGTTTAAAATTAGTACGACGACGGCGATCCAGAACACGGACGGATAAGGCGCTCAGGTGACGGTTGTCACATTAATGAATGGGGTTGTTATATAACGTTAAATCGTGTGTGTTGGATGTTAGATCTGTTCGGATCTTCCTTTGGGGTTCATGGTCAATGCCGGTCAACGGCCGATGAAGGTTCCTTCTTCTTCTTCTTTTCTTTCTCATTTTCTGCGTGGTCGAGTTATACGCAGCCAGAAATTTGCTCATCTCTGCGTTCCACGGAGGAATCCTCCGCTGTTGACTATTTTCCCCATGCTGACGTTAGCACGTATGAGAGAAGACCTGCGCGTTGACTTTTGTTGACCGCGTATATCTTCTCCTTTTCTTTTCTGTTCTTTCTTTTTCTGGTCTTGCTCGTTTCTTTTCTTTCTGTTCTTTTTCTGATTCCGTACTCTGTGTGTGTGTGAAGTTGTACTCTGTGTGTGTGTGGGAATGTGTACAGTGTGTGTAGTGTGTGTGTACAATGATTGTATGTGTGTGTGCAACGGCTATCTATCAAGCTTGTGATTCGGGTACCAAGTATTTCGTTCGGGTTCATAACTATCGAGCTTATAATCTTCGAGTTTCCGTTAACGTTTTAGTCTTTCGGGTTAATAATAAATTTTGATGATTTAAATAGATGGGATAATATAAGCCGGACATATATAAATAAGTTCAAACAACATTGGATACAAATAAGTTGGACATTTGATCGAGCGTGAACGACAACTGACGTACATAAAGCGATACTAAAACGGACATTTTAATGGTGATGACAAATGTCATGTAAATGACATCTTAATTGTGACATTAAAATGAACCTAATAACGAATTACCATTTATTCAACGAATTAAGAATTGACACATTAAAAGCGAAATGGATAAAATGGACATTCTATAATAACATTCGTCAAGTTATAAAACCTTAAAAGTATTTTCTTTAAGACTAATTTAATTGGACGTTTTTACAATAATAATTAACGACATTTAGGATTAAAATATTTAAAGTATTTCACCATGGACATTTCGTGAAAGTAAATGGCGAGACATAAACATTAAAACGAACGTTTTCTCGTTATAAATTTAATAACTTAAATTAAAGTTTAAAAGCAACACATTATGCGATTTTACATATTTTCTTGATGGCCAAGTGGGACGAGTCAAAGACTACTAACACACGTATATAACAGGTTTTGACATCTTTTGAACGACTAACCAAAAAGGGACATCTACGTATGAATAATTGTTAAGTCATATGAGTTCTAAAATGTTTTCATAATGAATAAACGACATAAATAAAGTACATTGACATTAAACGAGACATAATGGCATTTCTTAAGACACTAGTATAGGGCATAGACATGTACAATTAAGTTTAGGTACTTATGGTGTGATTTGTGGCAGTGTGAGACGTTTGGATTGTTCGAGTGCATACGGTAGGCTGATATTGATCGTTCGTGTTCAAGATCATTGTGATAGGTTATTTGTGCTTGTTCATCATCTCAGGTGAGTTTTGTAACCCCCCCTTTATATGATTTTGGGATGAAAAGTATACAAATGATTTTCTAACAGTTTGTCGATTGCTGTTTTATTTATGTACAATATATACTGTTCATTGAGCTGTTCATTTTAGAGTTACTTGTGCATATCCGTGTACGTGGTACACGTGGATCATTCATGTTCATGTTCATTACTTGGTACCAAGTTGGCATGTGTTCATGGGACCCGTTCATTAGTGACCTTGGGATGCGTTCCCGACCGTTGTGTGCAATAGGTTCATATTGTGTGGTTGTGTAATTATGTGTATGTGTGTTCAAGACATTTGGTATGTAACTCATTGCTCTATTATATTGTACAGAACCGTATGTTCATAAAGAATCGACAAAGGCTTTCGTGTTCTTACAGATTTGACAAAAATGTTTTCGTGATCATAACAAACACTTTGGTTCATAAAAACCTACGAACTCACCAACCTCGTGTTGACATGTTTTAGTATACATTTCAGGTCATCAGGCCAGGCTTGACAAAGGTAGCTAGAGTAGGAGCATGGATGGACTTGGACCTTGGACTACATGCCTTGTTTGTTCCCTGTTTAGGGTCGCTCATTGTACAACATTTTGCGTCATGTATAGACTCGTGCATGTTCATTCGTTTTGTGCTGTATTCGTACTTGATAAAGTACTTGTTCATTTAGACATTTCTATGTAATTCCATGTCGTGTTGTGCATTTAGTGACATCCCATGATTCCGCCGAATGTCACAAATACAAACTGTTTTCCATCTCCATCGTAACCCTCGTGGTAATCGTCTATCTAAACGTCTCTACCGCTTCATCCGTTAAGTTATTCCAGAGGATTCTTGGCTTCACAACCTTTTCGAACTTGGTTACTTGACTACTGAAGAGCATATCCATGACCAATGTTTTAAAACCGGTTCGAACCGGCCGGTCAGGCCGGTTTGACCGGGTTCCGGAGGGGTGCCCAGTTTTTACCGATTTTTATGACTTTCGAATCGGACGGTTTTTTTCGGTTCAATCAATATTTTTTTTTGAATTTGTGTATATTTTAATGTTATTTTTGTAGTTTGTTAACTTTAAAACTTATATGTTGTTATGAAATACTTATTTGGTATTATATTTAAGTGGATTGTAATTGTAATTTAACTATTTTCGTTGAATTATAACAAATTTAATAATATTTTTATAAAATAAAAAATACATTAACTGGTTGAACCGGGCAATCCACCCGATCCGACCAGTCAAACCGATTCTGAAAAGTTTTACGGTTCAACTTGAAAACAGCTCCATGACCATGAGTCTATGTTGATGGAAAATAAATTAATGGGCACAACTCCCAAGAGGGATCCAAATTTGACCAAGAAAGACACACAAGGCGATCACCAAGCAAAGGGCAAAACAGTAAAATAGAAATAAAAAATATAAATAAACAAAAATATCCTATATATCAAAAACGAGTATCATCAACCAAACAAAAATAAATAAAAGGATAAAAGCCCCCCATCGAATACACAAAAACAGCACAAGAAATTCCACCTTATTTGACCGCCTTTTTACTCCGTGGTGTGGTGTGGTGTGGTGTTGATATCCAGACGCGTCTGCCATGGCTACCCAACCATCAGGTTCTCCTCTTGTTCTTCTTCATATTTATATAATAATAACCCCTTCTTTATTTATTTATATAATCCATCCAAAATATTGTTACTTTTATGTATTTATTTATATAATAATAATTGGGGTAATTTGCGTAAAATAGTAACAAACTTTGGATAATTCTTGGGAAAATCGAAAGTTGGTTTTTGAGATTGATAAAAATCGAAAGTTGTTTTCTATTTTCGATAATTCTTATACTCGATTTCTAGATTTGGGAATTCGTGCAAAATTTTGTTGTTATTTTATGCAAATAACCCTAATAATTGTGTTAATTTCAGATCAATTTTTATAAATTAAGCTAGGGTTTTGTTAATTGTTTAACTTTTTTTCTTTTTTTTTTTGTTTCTTGAGAACTTTTGATAAAAAATGTTGTATTTTTCGATAATAATTGTAAATTTGCTTGATTTTTGTTGGTTATGAAAAATAATATAGGAAATGGTCCACCTCCAAAACCATGGGAAAGAGCCGGTTCGACATCTGGTCCTGCTCCTTTTAAACCCCCGTCTGCTGGTAGTACTAGTGATGTAGTGGAAGCATCCGGAACAGCTAAACCAGGCGAAATTGTTACTGCAAACGACACAACCTCGGCCATAAACAGAAATAATCTTGGGAGACCTGTGCCTGCTAGGCCGTGGGAGCAGCAACAGACATATGGAAGCACATTAGGAGGTAACTTTTCTTTCATTTTTGCATAAGAGACTGGCTAATTGCATACGAAAAGTAAACAACTTTGATCAAATTTCTAGGAACTAGGCTCGCTTTCAAAGAAGTAGATTTAGCTGGTTAATAAGTTGATTAGCGAGCCACTCAAGGCAGAGTCGATACCACGGCCTGCCAAAAAAGTAATATTCTTTTCTACCGTTTAATATCTTAATGACGTGGCAGCTGATTTGTTGTCGGTCACTTTGAGCAGGTTGATCTTTTCTTTTGACGTGACACCTGAAAAGGTAAACGTAGAAGATGGCCTAAAATTTTAATAATTTGATGATATTTTTGGGACAAAGAAAATTGCTTATCAGATATAAAAAGTTGAGTGCTTTTTTTATGCAGTTTGCCTGCTGTATATTCATATGGGAATGATCTTGCTCTATTTTATTGTTGGCTCCCGTATCTTATTTTTTATGTTAATCCAAACCATTCATTTTTTATTATGTCTCAGGTGTGGGTTATGGTTCCACTTTGGGTTACAATTCTGGTTATGGGGCTGGAGGTATTGGTTCATACGGTGGAATGGGATCTTATAACAGTGGTGGTCTTTATGGAAATAGTATGTATAGAGGAGGCTATGGTGGCCTTTACGGAGGTGGTAGCAGTATGTATGGCGGAGGAATGTATAATAGTAGTTATGGTGGCACAATGGGTGGTATGGGGATGGGGATGGGAATGGGCATGGGTGGCATGGGTATGGGCGGCCCTGGTGGTCCATACGGTGATGATGATCCAAATAATCCATTTGGCCCCCCTTCACAGCCTCCAGGGTTTTGGATTTCTTTGATGCGTGTGGTAAGTCTGCTTGTAACATTTTCATACACAAGAGTACTTCTATCATGTTTTGGGCATAAAGCTTTCTTTTCACTTCGTTTATATTCCGCAAACAGTATATAAAATATGCCCTTGAACTCGCAAGAGTTTTAAGGGTCTATCGATACCATTGATCCAAAGGGTTATTTGGTTAGGTCACTCTGTTTATTAAAGTCTAATGAACCTAGCACCACATTAGTTGTGATTTCTATTACTTATCTCTGTATGTCTCCAGATGCAAGGATTTGTAACATTCTTTGGCCGAGTTGCTATGCTGATAGACCAAAACGCTCAAGCCTTTCACATGTTCATGTCAGCTCTACTTCAGGTACATTCACATGTTATTTTAGTTTTTAAATCTCTTTGTTCTTGTGTGTGATTATGCTAGGGGTGTTGCTAGAGGTGGCAATTCTATCACATTACCCATCAATCAGTTGATATGGGTTATGTTTATTTCTTGTGGGTTATATGAAAAGAAATAGCTAAAAGTAAAAAAGAGAAGGGGGCAAAATGGGTTGAAAATTACCAAAAGTGTATTGTCTGTGTAAAAATTCTCTTCAATTGTTTCATTAAAAAGTTTACGTTGTTAGCCTACCAAAAGATATGTGTCTTGACCTGTTACTCAAGGCCCTGCCATTTTTCTACCTCTAGTGGTTGAAGTGGAATTCTTGCTTGTCTACGTACTTACTGCCTTGGGTTAATACTATTTGCAGTTGTTCGATCGGTCAGGATTGTTATATGGAGAGTTAGCTAGGTTTGTATTGCGAATCTTGGGTGTTCGTACAAAGGCTAACAAGATTCAACCCCCTGGACCTAATGGACCCTATGGTCCTCAGACTCAAATCGAGGGACCCAAAGGTGCACCTGCTGGTGCCTGGGATGGCGTTTGGGGAAACAATGCAAATAATTAATCTTTATAATCACCATGAACAAACAAACGAAGAAGTGAATCACTGTGCCAATGAAACAACTGAGAATGTCAGCAGTCTATGAAATCAAGGACTATAGATGAAAGCCATGCTGATCGGCTGTATAGATAAAGGTATTCTCTGTATTTGGAGATGTCTTTGCGCGAAATAATCTTTTTCTTATCTCTCCCCATATAGTATTATTATATAGTATTGAAAGATGTTGCCCTGCAAAGGAGAATAAGAGTGTAACATGAGATTTGGAGTCTTTTAAGGTTAATTTAAAAGCGATGTTTAATTACTCTTGAAGTGTATTATTTTCCAATTGCATCTAGTATCAAATGTATTTCTCTTCGTGTTTTTTAAAACATTTGTCTATGTGCTTAAGTTTTCTTCAAGATAACCGATACGCTCCTGAGAGGGCGAATGGCTGATTATATGTTGGCCAATTACTAAAGATGTGTTAATTGATGATTCTGGGAAAATCACATTGTGATATTAAACCAAACAAATTCCTTGGGGCATTTAAAGATAAGAAAGATTGGGTTAATAATCAAATCTTCTTGAATGAAAACAATTCTAAGATAATGTAAATACTTGAATCTGGATTCTTTTTTCTTGAAGAAATGAATTTTTAATATGAAAGATATGTTTGGCCAAAATGACTATACAACTGCTAAAATTAGAATCAAAAGAATTCTCAATCGACTGCCAATCCAAGCCGTTGAACCATAGCTGCTACTATTAATCTTGCGTAGCCCAAGCGATACAAAGGAGGACTCGTTAATCACGCGTCATGGGTTCAAACTTCATCAGAGGTGTGTTTGTCAGCTATTTGCCCTTCAAATAAATTATCTTGCCTTACAATCGTCCCTACATTAAGTGACAACAGTCTATTTCTTCCGACTTCCATTCTATAAAGTTGAGTTACTTTTTAAATTGTGTGATCTCCTTCAATTAAGTTATTAATTTTACTACTTTAACCCGTTTTTCATTAAATAAATGGTCCGATTTTCATATAGGCCCGGTACAACAATAATACATAATTCCGTCAAAAACGGCATATGGGGAGGTGAAATGTAGACAGTCATACCTCTACCCGATAGTAGAGAGACTGCTTCCAAAGAGACATCCGACGAAGTGTGTTATAAGAAAAGGAGGCAAAAGTGTGTCATATAGACCGAGTCTTTTCCAGAAAATTGCAACAAAGTAACATGCACAAAGTAATCAATTCTTAACTCCACACACGAAGTATAACTTAATCTTTAAGTATAACAAACACACGCTTAACTGAATTGAGCAATTACCCTTCAAAACAATAAATGGATCAAAATGACCTGTATGTTCCATTGAACAATTGGAAGTTCCAAAAAAGATATCATCTAAAGAAATGTTTAGGCATAATACACATAACTTCTTCAAGTTTTATTTCCACATCCCATCTTGCAATCTTGAATACTGTGATCGCCAACGAACTAACTTGTTGACATCTCGTGATGTAAATAACCGAGAGGCGTTTACATCCGTTTCTTAAAGCTAGCAACCCTCTATCACAAAGGCCCCGACACCCATTTACATGAAGCTTCTCTAAATTATTACAATACAACCCAATTGACTCCCAACCCAGGAGCCCGATCTCTGTACATAAAGATAGGTTCCACTCTTGTAGCAATGGGCACCCTTTTGAGATTTGCATAATTGTTTCATCACCGATAGTTCTGCATACCCTGAAGTTAAGAATTCTGAGATTAATACCAAACCCACCACCAATTGCGCTTAAACCATGTATGGACCAACTAAGACAGGAAACATTCAGATACTCAAGACCGCCTCCACTTAAAATTCCCATGACACCTTCAGGTTCAATTTTGCAAGAATCAGCTTCTAAACACGCCAAGGTTTGTGAGCAGCCTTCAAACCCAACTCCTTTGATTTTCTCACAGTGAGATATCTTGACTGCTCGAAGCTCACGACAATTGCTTGTGATAATGGAAATTCCAGAGTCAGTTACAAGGGTGCACCACTCAAGATTCAGGTCTTTTAGAGATAAGCATGAGTTAGCTAAGAGTTCTAATCCATTATCGCTGATAGAGCACCTATAAAGACTAATTAATGACAGATTCGGGCAGCCTATAGCAACCGAAGAGATTCCATTATCTGTAACTTTGAAGCAACAATCAAGATAGAGAATGCGTAATTTCAACCCATTACTTTGCAGTCGGATTAAACCTGAATCTACAAGATTAATACACCCACATAAAGATAACGCCTCTAATTGTGTAAAACGATTAACCAACTTATCAAGAATGAAAGAATCAACGTCCACACTAGTTTCAGACAATGAGTGACTTAATCGAGAGAACGAACATCCAAATTCTAAACACTTACGACTAGAATTTTTTTTTTGGTAAAAGGCTTTAAGCCCGGTAAATATATTTCGCCAAAAAACAATGAAGTACATAAGATGTAAGTGAATCTCACATCCCAACCCGTTACATAGGCAATACAGCATACATAACCGACACAACCACTACCAATACAGCATCCATAACCTACACAACCACTACCAACTACTTCAAAGTAGACAACCAATTAAACTAGATTACAGATGACATTAAAATCAAAAAATCTATTTTCTAGGATGACCCTTTAAAGTGACGTCCATTGCTTTGCAGAAAGCCCTTTGTATTTCAGAAATTTCATTTGCATCTAAGTCGTAGACCTCATCCTCATCGTCATCACTGTAGTCACATTGCTTGAACTGGGAGTGTAAACTTGAACCTCCACTGCCAATGTTTCCTGTTTTCTCATCTATGTTAGTGTGCTGTTCTGGGTTTTTCACAGCTTCACCCATTTCCTGTTTTGTCGTTCCTTTAGTATCAACTACCTTTGTCCGTTGAGCCATGAAATATGCAGTGTCATCATAAACCATCTCTACCTCCTCTTCATCACAATCAACGACTTGTGGAGTCGATTCCCCAACACGCGAAGTTGAAGCATTCGCATGGTCATCAGTCGGACTTTTTAACACATCAAAAGAATTTTTTAATGCAACCTTAGGATCAGATTGAGACACAAGGACCTCCTTCTTCTTACTTGCCACATTCGAAGCTGAGGTTTTTCCAGTTGTAGATATAAAAGCTACTTTAGGCTCTCTCTGTTGCTTTCGCATGTACACAAAATTCGGCTTTGGTTTAGTAAGCCTTATTCCTTCCACCTGTTTTCCTTTACCACCCTTTCTTTCCACAACAGTGAAACCATCATCCATATTTCCGTCCTTCTGAACCACCTTCACCTGTATAAATTTTTTTGGACACATTTTATCAGAGTGGCCAAAGACCTTGCAAGTAGAACATCTAGGGGGTTTCCACTCGTACTCAACAACCACTGTTTCTTTAGTATAACCCTCCCCAGTCAAACTCGGAATAGCAACAACCAAATTCTTCCTCAACTCTTGATCTGAATTAATTTGTATCAAGGCCCGAGCATGACTGTTGCGTCCCCAAGAGTCTAGACACATGTCGCTGGTATAAGAGTCCAACATGATCGGTATACCCAACTTAGTAG
>JAOXNX010000019.1:7150071-7160102 GCA_028566075.1 Solidago caesia | reverse complement strand
TTGTTTGTACCCGCCAATAACCCACCACCCATGAAAATGCCTTGGCTCTTCTAACCTTCCTTCTCCGATTCGCCGCCACCCCCCACCCCCCACCCCACCCTGTTAGTAAGTTTTCTCATTTCTAATTTCAGATCTAAACCCCCCACTTCTATCTTTCTTTATTAATTTTTACTGCCTAAATTGTACTAATTTGTATATTATCTGTATGGAAAATTAGGTTAACTTTTAATTAATTTGACTTTCTTCATATATATATATATATATATAAATCTGTGATTGTGTGTCATGTTGCTATCTTTATATATATATATATATAATTTGGTGTAATTAGGGTTAGGGTTTCAGAGATGCAAAGTTTCTCTCTCTCTCTTTTTTTTTTTTCTTCTTTTTAATGCTTGACCAACAATGGTGTACTTCATGTTAACTACTTGAGCTTAAATTAAGATTTTTGGTTGTTAATCATACCGAACTTTGATTGGGATTAGCCCATGTGTTTTTCTTGTTTGTAACGATTTTATGACCTATAACAATGAGTGAAAATTAGGCAAGTTTTAGTCATGAAAAACGATATTACGATAAGACCAACCTTAATCAAATGACCATTGCTATCCCTATTACCCACCGAGAATTCGGTATTACATTTGTTTTTATTACTATTTATTAACCAACTTCCTGCTTATAGTAAGGAGTATTTATTATTGAACAATAGGTCGATTGGAAAGACCAAGCAGTCAAAATTTACCAGTCATGATGATCTAAAATATGATGTAATGATGACGACCCATTAGAGAGTTAAAAGGTTATACGCGTTTTGGAAGGTTGATGAAAATGATAGAGGTAGCCATAAATCGAGTGAGTGCCCCTTGAGTGTACCTGACTAGATTTGTTGCTAGGTCTAAATGCTACTATGATATATCTACATCATACATATAGTTGGATATAATGTGAAAGAGATTAGCTTGTTGACTGTTAGTCAAAATAGATTGAAGGGTTTAGAAATGAGTTATCGAAAGTGGATTATGCATGTGTTTGAGAAGAGCTAAGATGAGATGAGGGGTAGACATGATTCCATTATCAACTCCTTTTCTTTATCTTCTATTCTTGTTATCTTTTATTACCATTTTGTATTATCTTTAGTTAAGCCGTCATCAATGTTGGGGAACTTGCGATTCAGCTCGGCTTGGCCGAGGGGGGACATCAGGAGTTTTTGGAGACTCGGGAAGTAATCGGATTGGGATTTTTATATATAAAAATATTTTTTTTTTGAAATTATATGTAATAGAAAAAAATTATTGTAAAATAAAAAAAAAAAGTTGACCAATCTTGACCTGAGTTTCACCCGATTTGAGCTGAGTTTGACCAAGTTGACCCGAGTTTGACTAGTTGACGGATTTTTAATCCGAGTCGGGCTGACTCGACTCCCCAGACCCCCCAGTTACGAGTCGTGGCCGAGTCGACCAATTTTACAACACTAGCTCTCATTGACTTAGAATATTCCACATAGGATAAATTGTTTACAATCTTTTAAGGCTGGCAGAATTGCAAAATATGATTTTTTATTTTTTATTTTTTTTATCTTCTTTATATTGATTAGTGGTCATATGATCTCGTTGTCCAGCAGTTCTCCAATTTTTCATATTAAGTAGCATGTTTTTGTTCATATTTTTACGTCCATGTATTAACCGTCATTTTTACCGAATCCTATCTTACCATTATTCGTGATTTTGGTTTGTTTGAAGGGTTTTTACTGCTTGAGTCTATCATGGAAAATATTCAATCTGTTGCTACACTCTTAGAGTCTACAACCTCTAAGATACAACAACTCCAGAGAGCTTTTGCTGAGCTGGAAAGCCACCGAGCTTTAACCCTTAACCTAAAATGGAAACAAATCGAGGATCATTTTCATGGTCTAGAGAAGTCCTTGAAGAGGCGTTTTATTGAGCTGGAAGACCAAGAAAGGCAATTTGAAGCAAAAACAATGCAATCTAGAAAACTGCTGGAGAGTCGTCAAGCAGCTGTAATGGCCAAAGAAGAAGCTTCATTGGGTAAACTTCAAGAGAAGCGAGATGCTGCTGTTTCTGCAATTGCGAGTGTCCTTGGGAAACGCAAAAGCGGAATGACTGAATTCGATTCTGTGGTGGAAGAGAAACCACCTGATGATATGGCTTCCGAATGTCAAATAGATGATATAAAAAAGTTATCTGATAGTGATATAAAGGCCTTATCAAATCCCGAGCTTGCTAAGTTATGTGAGGAGAATGATGCACTGGGACTGCACAAATTCATATCAGATAACCGAAAAAACCTTGCTTCCATCAAGGAGGAGATTCCAATTGCATTGAAGGCTGCAGCTAATCCTGGTTGTCTGGTTTTAGATTCACTTAACGGTTTTTACACATTGGAAGATGGGAAAAAAGATTCGAATCTTTTAGGTCAAAGACGTACATGTATCATGTTGATGGAGTGCCTTAGCATTTTGTTAACAAATCTTGATGAGAAGTCTGTTTCCAAGGTTATATCTAAAGATGTAAAGGAACGGGCGAAGGCTATTGCTGAGGAGTGGAAGCCTAAATTAGATGATCTTGATGTAGATGCTAGTAATGGAAACTCATTGGAGGCTCATGCTTTCTTGCAACTTGTTGCTACCTTTGGTATTGATTCTGACTTTGTTCAAGAAGATTTATCTAAGTTGATACCAATGGTGTCTCGTCGTCACCAGACAGCCGAACTTTGCCGTTTCCTTGGGTTGTCAGAGAATATGCCAGGTTACTTTTTTCTTTTCTGTAGAGGTGGAGAAATGGGTGGGTTGTGTAACGGGTCAAAACAAGTGTTTTTTTTTTCTTATCTTTTGGGAATAGGCCAAACATAAAATAGTTATCATGTCAAGCATGACTACAAAATCTATATTATTTCAATTTTAGGAGTTTTATACATTTAAAATACAGTTTTGGTGACTTGCGAACTATTTGACCTGTTCTCTTTGAAGCATTTGTTTTTAAAATTACCTGTCTGACTCATTAGAGATTAAAGTTACTCAAGGTGACCCGTTCATAAGTAACCGGTTCAAAGTTGACACCTATACTTTTCACGTTGTTGATTCCTGGACAATGCATGTCACATTTGTTATCTATAAAAAATCACAACATTTCCAATTTGGGATGATGACTGGTGAAATCTGCAACACTATCCTTTTTGGCAATTCTAAACCTATGCTTATTTGTTTGTTGCCATCATTGCTAATTGGTGGTGTGGCTCTGGTGTCACTGGTTTTGGTCCCATGATAATAAAAATTGTTTATTACTATCAGTAATGACTTTCAAGCAAATATGCTAATAGTTCTGTCTTCAGAGGTGACCACCCTCCATGATGTTAGTGCATTTATGGTTCTGGGTGTCACTAATACTTTCATGATCGTGTTAGTCGTAAGTATATAATGTAAAATGGAAACTCATGTAATCTATTTTTTTCTTTTTCTTCTTGTCAGGTGTGATTGACGTGTTGGTGAATAGTGGAAGGCATATTGATGCTGTTAACTTAGCATTTGCTTTTGAGCTTACGCAGCAGTTTTCTCCAGTTTCATTGTTGAAAATGTACTTAATGGAGGCAAGGAGAGTCCCTTCACCAATCAAATCAGGAAATCTGTCTCCTACTGCACAGGTTTTCCCCTCATTCTTTCCACTACATAATAATGTTCTAAAAGTCCCTGTTATGGCTGATTGATAAGCCGTTAATTGCCGGACTAAGCATGTTACATTTTCTTTACAACACAGCAGCTAAATGTAAACGTACAAAAAATAGTAGTAGTTAAGCAGAGACTAAATATAGTAATAAAGCAGATACCAAGCAGACATACTGATCAAATTAGTAAGTTAAGTGGTCCGTACTCTGTAGTTGAAAGTTAGCCTCTTATCTTCTGTAAACCAGTTACTTTGAGTTTAGTAGAAGACAGTGAGACGTTGTTATGTACCTAAATGCAAATAAGATAACTTCACTACTGAAAGGAATAAATAATAAGATGGCTCCTTATGAATCAAATTTTCATTTCACCACTAAATATGTTTGCATGTGATAAATAGAGATTTAATCGAATAAATTTCTAAAAGTAATTATATTTGAAAGTACATTGAGCAATTTAATCTGAAAATCTTAATAGTTGTTATGAACTATCGTGTTTTTTTTTAATCAAAAAATGAACTATTTAGGGTGTGTTTGGTTTATTAAGGGATTGGTAAAGGTATAGGTTTTGAGTAGGTTTGATAGATGATTGGAATATTTAATGTCTTCAAATAATATTTGTTTTATTAGTCTAGTATTTTTTAATGTAAGAAAGAGAAATTTAAATTAGTGAAAAAGATACATATATCATGAGAGATAGACACATATCGAATTAATATAATAAAAAGGAAGTGGGATGTCAGAAAACACACCAGGAGTAGTGACTTTTTTAAATCATGAGTTTTTCAGGGGTGAATTCAATGGTTCATATCCATAGACGTCAACCAAACCATGTTTATCAAATCCTAACCCTGACCCCATTCCAATATATGCATACCAAACGGCTCCTATGCAAATCTGCTTAATCCTTTCTTAGTTGATTAGGCTTCAATATGTTACAGAACTGTCTAGTTTTTTAATTTGTTTTCTTTATTTGATACTAAAATGAAGCATGTGACTTTATAATGCGTACGGGCTGGTTAATATGTGAAGGTAGGCATTCGAATTTTCTGCTTTGGTACTTGCTATTAGGGGTTACTAAATGCGCGGGTTGGTTAAATACATCAAAGTGTGTCTATCTTAATGCAAACATCTTTTGATTTTTTTATTTATTTAAAAAGTTATGAATGTGTTACATATATTATTGAACTTTGTAATTAATCTTTCTAATAAAAAGATATTAACAGTTTTATACGTATAAACACATTTCAGATGACTTTCAACTTGCTTGACCCATTTTGACATGATTTTCTTCTTTCTCAAGTCATTTAGCTTAACCCATGTGACTCGTTAGAGACGGAATGTAACTGAATCCAGCCTATTTCCTGAATAAATGGGTCAAAATTGCCACATCTTCTCACTATGACAAATATGATAATATGCATACTACACAAACTACTTCAAGTTTATATGTTGAACTTCTCTAATTCTAGAATGATGTCACTGAGAGAGAACTATCTGCATTAAAAGCCGTCATCAAGTGTATTGAAGAGCACAAGCTTGAAAGTCAGTACCCATTGGCCTCACTTCAAAAAAGGATCCTTCAGCTTGAGAAAGCAAAGGCTGACAAAAAACGAGCCACAGAAGTTGCAAAACCTCAGCCCAAAAGACCCCGAGCAAACGGCATAGCAGGATATGCACCCGCACCCCGAAACGCTAACATTGCCGCTGCTGACAAGAACTACTACCCTAGAATGACAGATAGGTTTGCACCACCAACACAGTACATGTACGACAACAGACCCTATGCTTACCCTGGTCCAGCTGATAACCACATTCCCACTTACATGGGCACCCCGGCTTACAACATGGTCCCTAACCATGGCCACTATTTCGCAACCGGATACCAGTACCAGGCTCCTTATCTGCACTAAACTTGTAGGTGATGGTAAGAAACTTTGATCCTGAACTTATTTTAACTTCTAGGAGTTAACCCTGTTGAATTAATCAGTTGTTTTAATGTAATATGGATAAACTTGTGAAAATGGAAGAAAAAAAATGTTTAAGAATATGCGTAGTTCTAAACTTGGTTGTATTAGCTGATACTGGAAATGTAATCCTCTAATAGATGTACTTCTGTTGTTAGTTGTGTGATTGTGCTTGTGTCTGTGTATCCAGTTTCATATGCTATGTGTATAATCTCTCCTGCCTAAGGGCTGTGCAGATCGACTTTCGGAGGTCATTGTCATTGTTGGCCTAGTAATCAAACCATTGTTTTCGGCTTCCTTGCAGAAGTCCTGAAGGTGATACTGTACTTAGATTTCAAAGGACATGAACACCTTTATTTTAATTTCAGTGATATTCAAACCCTTTTTTCTATATTTCTTTCTTTCTTTCTTCTTTCGTGTCGAAGTTAAGAATTTTGATAATGGTTAGAAATTTTAAATGGTTTTTGATTTGAGATAATACATACAAAATTATATATTTAATGGGTGATGATATTTACACCAAACATTTTACTTCATGCACCAAAATATATGCTTTAAAGTGTTGTGATTATTAACATGTTTCGTAAATATCACCTCCCACATTTAACAAGTCATTATGGTCATTTTAAAACCTGCAAGTTCAAAGTTTGATTCGATGGTTATATACAACATTTTCAAACATAACGAAAACAGGTCAAACATGGGAAATGGAAATTTTTTTTGGAAGATTTTCTATTATTAGATAGGAATACCACTGTTTTATATCTTATCCATTCGTACATCGCATACCTGTGATTTTTATTTATTTATTTATTAATAGCATTAAGAGGGTTGGCATTGATTAATGCCATTTTTTTCCATCACTCACCCCCAACTAATCCCATTATGCCATCTCAGCTATTCCACTCATCCATCATTCACTACAATTTTCATTGGCAACATTCCACTCACTCACCACTCACTCATACCACTTATACCCACCTCACAACATATTAAAATAATACAAACGGTCATGTATCACGCGTGTTTCTTTTGCGTCAAAGTTTACCGCGAATCAAAGTTGTGATGTGTGGTTAATGCATGGCGGTGGTGTAGAAGGGGATTACCGCATCAACCATTCACTTATAATGCTAACGATGCCAACCCTCTAAGAAATCAAAACAATAAGGAAATTAGAAACTCGGAGAAGTTAAAATGGTTTGGCTCCATCAATGTTTTAAAAACTAGACCGGACCGGCCGGTTCGATCGGTCGGATCGGTTCGCTGTCAAAAGACCGGTTTTTTAAACCCAGTTTTTTAATGGTCCGATTTAATGGTTCGAACCGGCCCGTTTTTCCGGTTCAACCGGTTTTGTTTTTTTTTATAAATATTTTTAAATTTTTATGATAATGTATACTTTAATGTTAATTTTAGTTGTTTGTGAACATTAAAACATATATTTTCTTTGGATTAGAACTATTTTGTATTATTTTTGAATGTATTGTAACAAGTTTAGTAACATTTAAAAATAATAATAAAAAAAACCAAACGGTTCAACCGGTCCGACCGCTCACGGTTGACTGGCCGGTTCGATGAAAATCTGGTTTTTAAAACATTGGCTCCATTTTCTTCATTTTGGTGGGGAGGGGAAATCAATGGGAGCAATGCATTTTCTTATGTATGTGTTTCTTTGTGGCATCATCCAAGAAATTGGTTTATGTCTAAATTCAAAAAGGTGTGAATTAAACCAAATTACGTCTAAGTCAGTATGGGGTGACCCCGACTTCGAACGTGAAATGACAATCCGGTGCTGCACGACATCCCATACTCGCCCCCTTTCGGCGCTCTTGGTTCTTCGTTCTTTGTTGGGTCGTCGAGTTTGGCGTCGCTTATTTATTTTTATTTTTATTTTTTGTATTGTATGTGTGTGTGACTATATATATTTATTATGGGAAAAGCCGGTGTTTTGCGTTCTGCGTCGCGCTGCGTCTATAAAGCTCAAAACTAATAAAATAGTGAAAGCTCATGTGGCACTGAAGTGATATTCTGAATGGTTCTGCATCCTGCGACAATGCTCTAAAGCTCATTTATATTTAAAAAATAAAATAAAATGGAAAGTTGGTAAAACCCTAGCCACAACATTCGTATGGCAATTTGAGTGATGAACATCTATTTCTCATTTGTTGTTATTTTGTTGGTTCAACTTGTTGTAGGACTTGTTTCAAAGTGTTTCTTCATTTTCAGGATTATTAGTTCTTGTAGCCTTTTAGTTAGTTCTTTTTTATTTAACTTCGTATACCGACTTCAGGAAGTCGGTAAAGGAAGATACAGAAAAAGACTTGAAAGATTTTTCAAAGTTTTAAGAATTGATACTGACTTATGGAAGTATACCGACTTCTGGAAGTCGGTAAAGAAAGATACAGACTTTGAAGAAAAGACTTAGAATTTTTTTGAAAGTTTTAAGAATTGATACCGACTTTTGGAAGTATACCAACTTCTGGAAGTCGGTAAAAGAAGATAAAATCTGAGGAAAAGACTTAGAAAATTTTCTAAAGATGTAAGAATGGATACCGACTTCTGGAAGTCGGTATATGGTCAAATACAACTACTAACACAAATTCTAAGTAAAAATAACTAAGTAAAGAGATAGAGTGTGAGAGACTCCCAAATGCCGACTTCTAGAAGTATGCCAATTCATGGAAGTCGGTATTTGCACACCTGCAAGACTTAGAAAAATTTCTAACACTTTATCATCTTCTTCCTAGCTAATACCAAGTTCTAATAGTAGTTCAACAATGGAGGTTTCAGACCACTAAAATCACGATTTCTCCTTCAATACTTCGAATTAGAATACGATTCCGGTACCAAAATTCTCAGAAAACTAGCACCTACGAATCCTAACCAAAATCAAAAGCTGAAAACTACTAGAATCAAAACCCACTTAAATGATGAAAAACCGATTTCTAAGCTTAATTATGAACACCAAATCCAGATTTCAATCAAATCTACCTTAAATCACGAAATTTTGTGACAACCGTCACCTGAGCATTCCGCACGGTCGCCGCTCAATTCACCGTCTTCTATAATAGAACTAGAATTTACCAATTTATGTTTTAATAAATAAAGTTTTGATCGTATTTTGACGTTCTATGATCCTGAGAGTTCGAGTTCGAGTTCGTAACCGAGTACTAATCGCCTAATGAAATGCCAAAGTAAAATATAAAAATGGTCCAAAATAAAGACTTTAGTGTTGTTAATGTGTTTTAAATGATTTCCGGGTCAAAGAACGTAATTAAAACGAAAGACTTTCCGGATAGAACTGTAAAGACTTGCAAGAGTTTAAGGAATATAAATATCTCATTTTCACCTAATCTTATCTATTAGTCAAGATCACTTTCTCTCACTAGTTTCTCTCTCTAGAAACCTTGCAATCTTTTGATCAAATCTCGATCTTGGATCATTTAGTAAGTGTTCTATTCAATCAATCACTTGATCTAACCTAGAAATGCCTTGAATCTATCCATTTTTATGAAAAAGTTTTCATTTTCGGATTGGATTTTTGACCAATTTTTAGAGCTTCGAAATTGAATGTTTCGGGTCGTTTTTCATATCAAAACTCTAGGGGACATGTTTATCTATCATCTGGGTCGATTTTCAAGCTTTAAAACGAGTTGTTCTTGATTTAAAACTCATTTTCGTATCCAATTTCTAACTTCGTGCGAAGTTGAAATTGGTGGTCACGAATTTGCATTGTTGCAATCTAAATGAAATTGTTGGATTTCTAGATACATTACACGTGCTTTACAATTTGCAGTATTATTTATGTGACTAATGAATCATGTTCCAATTGTTTTACGCGTGTATGAGCATCAATTTAAGCACCGACCAGTTATATATATTTGTCTCGCAAATCCCAATTTGTTCAATTCAAGTTTCGCGCGAAGTTAGACTTTTCTAAGCTCGCACAATGTTAAGCTTCCAAGTTCTCACAATTGCAAAATTTGCCCATTTCAAAGTCGCACGAGCTTAGACCATTTCAAAGTACACGATCTTAAACATTTCAATTTCGCACGATGTTAGACTTTATCAAGTTCACGCGATCTTAAAACACTTTAACTTTGCACGATTTTAGCACTGTAGCTCGAACTTGGCCCCTTTGACTTGGTCAACGTGATTTTGGACTGGAATATTATTTTTCGAGTATTTCCGGGTGTCTGTCCTTCGTTCCTTATTGATTTAAAATGCTCTCGAAAGATTAAATTACTTAGCGAATGGTTTGGCAATCTTAAGTTAACAAAATGATGTAACGGACTTTATATCGTGACTTAAGGTTTAAAAGCGACACATTATAAAACTTAAAAAGACTTTCTGATTTAAACCTTAAACGTACGAACCAACGTTCACTCGTGT
>JAOXNX010000019.1:7122118-7134283 GCA_028566075.1 Solidago caesia | reverse complement strand
TGTGTTATGATCTATATCTTGTGCAATGTACTATGTTTGCTGTGCATCCTGTGTTTCCATTTTAGCGGGGTGTTACATAATTCGCTTAACTTTCATAAATAATGTCTCATAATAGTAATTGTACATGAACTTAAATGACTAATGACAATTACATGGACACGTACATAAACGGTAAAGTAAAGCTGGCGAGACGATTCCGGTGACGGTTGTTACATTGGTGCACTACATGAACGCCACTCAGTATTCAGTATCCAGTTTTGGATTCTTATGGTCGTTTGGATTACGTATATGTGTTAGGACCCTATCATATATGTATGTATTAACAAAAAAACTTATGCATTTGTTATTTAAGAATGTTTTAAAAAAATCGGAGAGTAACAATGCACCACATCGTTTGCTAGTGCGCTGCACACTTAATCAGAAATCAGTACCAACCAGGAATGGTACCGAATACCGATACCAACACCGGTATCAATCATACTTGTACGGTACAATATCTAGTTTCAATTTTAAACGCCTTTAGTATTACTATTTTCGGTATACGTCTAACACTATTCATTCCTAATCACATATATACAATTCTAATTGAAAAAAAAAACAAAAAACAAAAACAAAGAGTTTGACAAGATTAAAATTTCCATTTTAAAGAAAGATAAAACAAACAAACAAAAGAAAGAAATAAATATACTTTCCTATTGTAAGTTGGAGTGTTGTAATAAAATGAAAAAATGGGCAAAGGGGCTGGACATGACATGGGGTTCCATGTTTGTTATTGATAAGTAAGAAAGAAAGATGATTGAGTTGAAGAAATCGATGAGGATGACAACAAACAACCCCCTTGTTTTTTGTTTTTTTAGTTATATAGTTTGAAGTACTTGTAAGTTCTATATATAGATACACCATACATACATATACAAATGGCATCATCCTTGATTCATTACACAACAACAACAACAAGTACACCTTCATCAATACATACAACAACACCCCCATTAATTAATCTTCGAATAAACGCAAATTTAGGGTCCAATTCGACGCCTAATTCGCCGTCCTCCTCTTCATCTTCAACTTGTTGCCACGGATTTTCTTGGACTTTCTCTACCTGTTTTGGTACATATACAAATAACAAATAAAGTTTCTTCCTTTTTTCTTCTTGTAGTAGTAATTCTTTAAAAGGGAATAAATGGTTTTTGTCATTTTTATATATATTTTCTTAATTTTCTTGTTACTCAAGAGGAAAGATGTTGCTAACCTTTTATTCCCTATTATTAATGGTAATATTTATATTTATTTATTTGTTACTAGTATTCTTTTCTATTCTGTTCAACTAAATCTTGGAATTTAATAATTTCCCTAGCATTTTTTATTTATTTTAATTTTATGTATGTATATTGATTTTTATATATATGTCTCCTTTCCCTGGTATATATTCAATTATTAGATTAGATTACACTGATACTATTTTTTTTGGGTATTTTTGTTGATGTGACAACTTGTATGGATGTCAAGTGGCAAATTATCTGGGTTGTCATGTCAATAAGAGTATGGCTGAATGCATACAAAAGCAATATATGAAACACAATATAAGTTTTTTAAGTTGGATATGTACGGTAGAGTTCGCATTGAAATTGAATGTATTTCGAAATACTTACTGTAAAAGTAAAATGCAGAGATGAATCTGATGAGTGAAGACACAACTTATCTAAGACTTAGTTTACAACTTTCCTTGTTTAAATTTTTTGTGAGGATTTTTCTGTAAAATTGTGCAGGACTAAACGGCATCTGGAAACATCAAAGTCTTAGAGCTCAAGCGATGAGTACAAGTCAGAATCAGATTCAGGGGAATTTTACATCACCTAGGCGTGGCAATGGGGTCAAAGATGATGAACCAGATCATCTTCTTGTTCTTGTGCATGGAATCTATGCAAGGTTTTTACCCTTTCCATTTTGTTTTGTTTTTCAACCATTAATGTTCCAATACTTGTGGCACATTCTAAAAGCCAAGTATCCCTGTTCTCTTTTCTTGATGCAGCTTTATAGTATCGTTTACAATCAATGTTTAGCTGAAGTAGGTCCTGTGGTTTAGAGGGTATTTGGGAGTGCATTTTATAGGCGATTATGTCTTAAAAGTTGCATTCAAAATAAACAGCACTCACCTGACTTAATAATTAGTGCCCTTTTTCTTTACAATAAGCTAAAGCGCACCTTATAACCAAACACTTAAAACTGAGTTTTGGCTTTCTAAATATGCAATAACTTACACACACTTGAAAAGTGCACTCCCAAACACCTAAGATTGATGATGGCTCAAACAAACAATGCTATATAATAGCCAAGTATTATTGCAAAATGGCTTTACTTTATCGGATATTGCTATATAGAAATTTTAGTTTAGCGTGGTTGGTAAAAACTAGATCCCGATATCATCCATTCACATACTTTAGGAGTTTGAGTACATAGGTAAAGAAGCTATCTAGCAATACTGGTCTTTACTTATCACTTCTGTTTGAAAATTGTCGAATGTACGTATTGATGAGCCGTCCTTTCTGACTTCATTTATTATTAGTTAGGAATTTATTGTTAGTTGCAATTTAGTTGGTTACAAGACCTGATAATGTGTATATATTGTAATATGTAACCACTTAGAAATATGAATTGCCTTTCAACAATCTGAAATGAGCTTGAGCCTTTGTTCGCTCTTCCTCCTTTCATAAAACTATGTGGATCTATTACATAAAGGGGGCATACCGTGTCCTCAAATTCAGGAGTGAACTCGATTTCTCATTTTGTATGATTAGTACTTTAAATTATGCAGCCCTAGTGACTGGAGATATGTAGAGGCAGAGCTCAAAAGACGATTGGGGAGACACTTTTTGATATATGGTATCACTTCCATATATTCTCATTTATTGTTTTATTGATCATCACCTGTTTTTGGATCCAACTTTTGAGTAGCCTTCTGGGTCTTTGAAGAGGTACTAAAAATAATAATATTAAGCACTACGTTATTGGTACAGCTGCGAGTTTGATCTTAAATACCATATATCTTTCCATTTATATCTTAAATTTAAGGTAGTAATGTTGTTTCCATTTACTAATTGCACTAAATAGCAATGTACTTCCACCTCTTTCCTAATTTGGTTGCTAAGATCATTAAGATTTTGGAACTTGATTTTTTTAGATATTATTGACATTTAACTGGTCACACATTGAGGTGGCTAATGGTTTATTTAATGTTTCTAGGGAGTTGTATGGTTTTAATTATCCTTTATAAAATGCTATTGACCAAATTAGAAGTGAGTTGGAAGTGCAATTTGCCATTACTAATATGAGTTTTAGCCTATTCCATTGTTGGTTTGATTTTAACTTATGATCACATGCCTGCAGCAAGCTCATGTAACACTTACTCTAAGACCTTCACTGGAATTGATGGGGCTGGAAAACGGTTAGCAGATGAAGTAAGTATACAAATGTTTGATGGAACTTCTCATGAGTTTATTGCAATATGTAGCATACTCATAAATACTAAAGGTCTCAAGAAAGGTCGCAAAAATACCCTGAGTCCAAGTGTGTACTGTGTAGTATTCATTCAATTCAAAGTATCTAGGAGAGTACCGTCCGTTTTCAATATAGCATTTTATTAACCGAACCTTGGGGGGTTTTTGCAGTTACCACGTTTTAGCTCATAAGTGAGTTTGTGGTCATCATATTCTAATCAAGTGACTAAATGTGAGCTTCTGTATTAAACATAATGTGTCTCTCAAATGATCCAAAAATCATTGAGGAGGATTCTAAAAATATAACAACAGTCATTGACTTGTTCACAGCGTTCATTTCAACTCCTAGATAATATATTCCTTCAAAGAAGAGGCTCTATGTTTAGTGATTTTTGGGTCTTGATGAACATAAACATTTTATTTCTTTTACTCAAGACAAAAGTTCCCCAGTAGATAAATTTTAGAGATTTGAGATAATTTGACATCTTTTCAGCCAGGGGAAGCCCTAGTTTCTATCCTGGCTTTGGGTTGTGTTAATTTTCTTTCTGTATTGTGCAGTTTTACTTAATCAATATCCATATGTATATATGGACATACAGGTACACACATTGAAATAGACCTATACACGAACACACTCACCCTTATACTTTCATCCGATACATATTATTTACACACACATGTATATGTAGACATGCGCATGTACCCATGTGCCCAGACACATACACATATACATGCCTCTATAGCCTCTTTCTTGCGCCCCCACTCTTTATAATAACAACATGAATGAACCTCAAGGTTAAGTATAATTTCAAAAAGTAAGTATCCAAAAAAGCTATCTGTTGATTTGCTTAACAGAATCAAGTATATGTGTTATGTGATAGGATTTAATGCATTTTGGAGCTTATTTTGGACAGGTAAAGCAAGTTGTGAAGAGTAGAGACAGCCTTAAGCGGATATCATTTTTAGCCCATTCGCTTGGTGGTTTGATTGCAAGATATGCCATTGGTGTTCTTTATACTCGTCATGCCCATTCAAGTACGGAAAAAGCAGATTCCACATTGAATTGTTCAGGTCATGGAACGATTGCCGGGTTGGAGGCGATCAATTTTATAACCCTAGCTACACCACATCTAGGAGTTAGAGGGAACAAACAGGTTTGGTTTTCTTTATGTATGTCTCGCTTCAGTTCAATTCATGATTATGACTACTAATAATACTTTCACTAGTTTATATCATCTTTATTGATCTTTGATACATGTGTTCTCAAACTTACTGACTTGATGTGTACATTGAATTGGTAGCCAGAGATAATAGTGTCTGTTCGTATCTTTTGATCAGCTTTAACAAGTGCAAATAGCGACTTTTGGTTAGGTTATTATTCATTCGCTAATATATATTCCATGTCTGAACTATCTAAAAAACAACAAATGAAAGAGAAATTTTTAACGATCTTCATGTTTAAGCAAGTGACGGCAGTCACACAGTCAACTGGCGGTGGGAGTTTCGGTATTTCAGTTTGAACTAAAACCATGAAGGGTTGGGGATCTTCTGATGTACCTTATTAGGGATACCGCCTATAGTCCCAGTTGATTTAAGTTTGTGATTAGATACGACGACCTGATGTTATGATTCTGACCTTTGTTGGGTGTCATAACAACATATGTAATGTAACTATGTAAGTATGTAAGTAACCTCCAGACAGTTAACTACAACTTTATGATTCAGCTTCCATTTCTTCTGGGTGTTCCCATCTTAGAGAAAATTGCTGCTCCAATGGCTCCTATCTTTGTTGGGCGAACAGGTAGTCAGCTGTTCCTTACTGATGGTAAACCCGACAAACCACCTCTGCTTTTGAGGATGACTACAGATTCTCAAGACTGGGATTTTATGTGAGTAATTAAATCTTCAAGTTGAAATGCCTCCTTTCATATACACACCATATAAAACCTTGTTATATCATACTTTTTGGTTGCAGATCTGCCCTTGGTGCATTTAGATACCGTATTCTCTATGCCAATGCTTCCTATGATCGTATCCTGCCTGCGTGTGTGTGTGTGTATAGTTTAAGGGTGAGATCTGCTAAAAAGGTATCCCCATGAGAAGGCATCAGTTCACAGATGATGTCATTTTGATGTTTGAACGAGTAATATGATGCACAAATGACTTTTTGTAATCCACGTTATGAATGCTGGGAAAAAAGTACATCGCATCAAAAACCTGTTTTTTATATTTATTTTTAGAACTACCTCTTATGCAAGTATTTAGAGCTTTTAGGAATCGAAAACCAAAGAAAATAAAAATATTCAAGCAGATCATAAAATTTCATGCCTTCTCACCCTTCTCACATATTGATGCCTTTTTATTTGATCTTTCCTATATATACCTCTAAAGTCTTCATTTATTTCTGTACTCGATTAAAGCAATTTTCGTGGCTACTTAAAATTTACTAGATATGGTTGGTCGGCGCACTTCCTCAATCAGAAGGGAGTCAGAGCTCGTTAAGGTAGTAGAAGAAATCTCAACTGCTTTGTAAAAGAATCATTGCTCATATATGCATGTATTTAAGTTACACCTGGACAAGTACGTTTCAATGCTAACTTGTAGATTTGACAATTTTGTCTGATTTATTTTTTTGAACGGGTCAATTCTATATCACATTTAATATCTAACTGGAAAAAAAGGAGGAAAATAGCTTAAAACACAACTGGTTGAAAGTCTATAAATGCTAATGTGACCAAAGTTCGTTTCTGTTAATGGTAATTTCGGTAGATCGTTTCTATAAATGATAATGTGACCAAAGTTCATTTCTGTTTTACGCATTTATCCCTATTAAAAAAGTATATATCTATTGAAATATTATATTTCCTGTATTCATATTTGACTCACTAATTACTCATAAAAACTAATTTGGAAAGTGTTTCAGGTCAACCTGGACCCTAAGCAAAGTTTAGTCTTTTTGATCTGTTAAGCAACCCATCTGACCCGACCATTTTGTCCCCCATACTAACATATACTGTATATACTTATCATAACCTCTCTTACTACTTGACTATCTCAAAATCTAAAAACCAAGAGTAATATTGTTTAATTTCATTTATGAATAATTAATATGATGATAATAGCCAAATAGGTAACTGTAACATTATAGTTTTTGTGGAAAATTACTGTATAATAATTACTATTTCACGGAAGAAAACTGGTTGGATTTAGAGACTGTACATGAGCATTCTTTTATCAGTATATACAATAGTTAGAGGTGGCAGGTCGGGCACTTGGGTCAATATAGAGGGGTGAGATGAAGCAAGTCTGGTCATGTCGGATGAAGTATAAACACGTCTTATATCATTCGCTCTAAACTGGAGAAATATTAGTGTGCGAAGTATACTTTGGTTGGTCTAGCGGTATCCACGATTTGTCTAAGGTGCTTTATCAATCAAGGTGGTTTGCCCTATCTAATTAACTTCTGATGACTTTCAACCTGCCTGAATTAATCCATTTATAATGGTATTATGTACATTCAAATATGATCTTCTAAAATGTCCACTTAGTAGTTAGTCATCCAAATAGTTGCAAATTATTTAAGTTTAATTACTAAAGAATATGGTTTACTTTTTATCATATTAGTAGAGTTCCCTAGGATATAAAGAAATAAGTAACTTAAATAACTAAAGAATTGGCCCTTCATCACATTCTCTTTCTAATCAAAAACCCGAATTGATGTGTCCAGGTTGCATGGTGCAATGTACCTTTTGTTGCTACATGATCTGTTACATTTGCATATTTTTCTAGTTTGTTATCTAGTTTTGGGTTAATTATTCATACCTGCAGTTTTTTGTTTTTTTCTTGCTAAATGATAAGCTCTGCCTATTTTCCTGTTTGTTATCATTGCAAACAGTTCTGGCTAATGATTCTTAGTAGTTTTGTGGTCCTTAGATTGTCAAATACCTGGAATGGCTTGGCTCGCCAACCCTTTTGATGAGCCTATTGGTCTTGTTTACACCCTTAACTAAATTCAATATTATGCTGATGCTTAAATATTTTTGGCAGTTCATATGTACGGTGTTGTGTTTGTAGTAATATATTGCCTTTCGGGAAATTTTTGTTTTTGTTTTTTGGCAGCCCCCTTTCCAGTCTCTGGATGGCTATAAACATGTTGTGGATGTAGAGTATTGCCCGCCGGTACTATCCTCGGGTTCCAGTTTTCCTCCTGAAGCAGCAAGAGCAAAAGAAGCCGCCCAAAATGTACCTAATACCCAAAACACCATCGAATATCATGAAATCATGGAAGGTAATGAATGTTCCATGAATTGTATTTTTTTTTTCTTTGATATTTTAAAGTTATTTAATGACACTTTAAAACTCCCTTTGTTATAGAGGAAATGATTCGTGGGTTACAACAGCTGGGATGGAAAAAAGTCGATGTCAGTTTCCACGCATCACTTTGGCCATTCTTCGCTCATAACAATATTCATGTACGGATTATGTGTTGGTTTTTCTTGCTTTCAATATATATTTTTTTATTTGCAAAGACGTGAGCTTTGAACATCTTTTGACCGAACTTGCAGGTGAAAGATGAATGGTTCCATAAAGCTGGAGCAGGAGTAGTTGCTCATGTCGCAGACAGCATCAATCAGCAAGAAAAGCAACACCAATCTTCTTCACTCATCTCTGCCAGTTTGTAGTTATCGCAAGTGTTCAATCGTATCATGTTGTAAAATTCAAATATAATATATAAAATCACGGGTATGGACAATTCTACTAACCGATTTCATGCAATTAGCAGATACGTGCATACATATATGTATACATGTATATAAGCACCCACACGTATGAAGATGGGTATATATACATCATATGAATATAAACATACAACATCATTCAAATTGTTTTGGTGTCAAATTATATGTACCCAGGCTCCAGAATCCTTATCTTAATGGAATTCTAAAAAAGCTCATAAAGCCTCGGTTTTTGTTTTTGTTTTTGTTTTTTTTCTTTCTAAATGTTTAAATTCTCATAAAGTCTTGGCTCTTTTTTTTTTTTGACATACACTGTTTGTGCTTCTTAAATTCCATTAATCAAAGAAGTGGAGGTGTTAAAAGAGATGTACTGGTGCTGTAAAATGTAATATGTAATGAAGAAGAAAGAAATCAGAAATGAATATATATATATATATATGTATAAAAGGTGAAAGGACATTTTTACCCTTCAAATGTGTAGCACATGATTCTTATTTAACGAATATTTTTAATGGTCATCCAAATGAGGAATTGCGAGTGTGCAAAGTTTCAAAAGTAGGGACGACGCATCTAACTTTAAAAAGTTAGGAACGATCGGTGAATTTGCCATAAACCACAAGGACGATCCGTGGAATTTTACTCTTGAAATAAATAGCTAAGATTGATAATAAAGACGTATATCTTCACGGCTACTATACATGGGAAATCAAAACATTTTATTTTATTTTTTTTTAACAAAAAAACTTCCTTTAATAACAACTAAAACATGTAAGGTTGGATCAAGTAGTTAACACCCTTGCCTCTGGAGATAGAGGTCAAGGGTTCTATCCTCATGTCTTGCAAGGCCGGAGGTCCTTTTCTATCCAAGATAGAACTTGGAAGCAGTTTCTCTACACCGTTGTGGTAGGGGTAAGGCTGTCTACATCTCAACCTTCTCCATACACCGTCGGGGTATTGGGACCTAAAAACCCGTGGAAGACGGCATTGGGTGTTACTTTTTTTTCCTTTAATAACAACTAGCACGGTGTTACAACTTACAACCCAAATAATGACCCACTTAGATACAAAAAATCTCTGAAACCCAAATTCTAAGGATGTTAAAATTGAACGATCGTCTAGTATAGGCAGATCTGAATGTGACTCCAATAAGTGTTTCTCATTAGGTACCTCCCAAGATGACACACGGATGACATTCAAGGACACAAGCATGAGCGTGATTCCATAGTGCTGCTCCCTACGTGTATCCCAAGATGGCACAAGGAAGATCCACATAGAGGATATATAACCCTCGGGCAACCGGGAGTGCACTCCAACCGGTGCTTCTCACTAGGTCCGTCCCTAGGTCCGTCCCTATATGGCACACAAGGAATGCACCCCAATCACCCCGACCTATACCCCCGTACTGGACTAATCTGTACTGTGCAGTAACATCAAAGAATTGAGAAGAGCTGCAGACACAACACATGCCTGCCTACCTACCTAAACATTAAAACATAACCATTGTACATAAGAAATTTCCATCTGCTTTGCTCCATATCGCATCCAAAGAAAGGTCGTCTCCTTTATGTTGTCCAATACTTCTGACTCTCCACTTGTTCCTCCTCTAAAGACTTTATCATTTCTAAACTGCCACAACCATAAATTCATCATTACCACACAAATCACCATCTTTTTTTTCGTTTGCGACTTCAGATTGTAAGTCTACTTCATAAGGTCTTTCACCGTGTTGCAACGTTGTTAGGATTTGGACGTCAATCCACCTTCCAATCCGCCACCACAATGATCGATTTTCTAGCTAGTGCGCACGAAACCAGTACATGATCAACCGATTCCTCCACATAACCGAACCTTGGGCAGATTGTGTTGGGTAAATTGATAGCTCTTTTAACCAGTTGATCCGCTGTTGGCATTCTTCCATTGATAGCTTCACACCACCTTAACACCGTGCTTTGATTGTTGTCATCGCCATCACTTCTCATGTCTTCTTTAACAACCGCCTTAACCGAGAAGTCCTGGCCACTTCATTATTCTTTCACCTCCATCTGTCTTCTTCATCTCCCATGTTCACTTGTTGAAGCCTGACCATTATTTGTTCGATCTCGATCATTTATTGTAACCTGACCATTTTTGTACGTACTCGAAACTTTATAGGCATTGCCGAAACTTTTTTTTGTCAAAACATATGATAAAATTGAAATAAGGAAAGTGAAATAAAAAAAAATACATGTGTCAATATTTGAGTTGATTATACATAACATTCATTAAATTCTTACATTCTTGATTTTTGCAATAACCGAATAACATCAACGCAAAATACAAAAAAAAAAATAAAAAAAATGACACTACAAGAAAAATGATTTTTTGCAGCGATTTTTTTCGTTGCAAAAAACACCAAATTCGTCGCAAATTCTTTTTTGCAACGAAATTTGCCACGAAACTGGTTCGTTGCAAAAAAGTGGTCGCAAATTCTTTTTTACGATTTGCAACGAATGAATTAAATGTGGGCCCCACTTTGGTTTTTTTTGCAACAAAAAATTTTCGCCAATTTCTTGTAGTGTGAAAAGTGGAGTGGAATAGAATGAATGGAAAGAACGCTTATTTAGTTGGTTACAATAATCACTTTTTTTTTTGTAAATAGTATAAACTTAGCAAGATAATTTTTATCGAATGAAAGTGATTTTTTTTTTTTTTAACATTGAATGAAAGTGATTAATTAATTGTAGTGGTTACTTAACTATTTTTAATTTCTGATATTTACATGATCAAAACTATTGGTGTCAAACCGGGTGTGAGCAAAATATTTGTAACCTTTTCTCTAAATTTGTTTCACTACAATATAATTATACCTTTCATTACTGAATTAATTTACCATTCTCATTAAAAGTTTCGATCTACTGAAAAATGTATACAAGAAGTTAAACATAATTTATAAGCTAAAGTGACATAATATCATGTATAAAATAATTATAAAACTTCATATATACATACGGGTCTAAAATATAAGTAAAATCAGTATAGTATTTTGAACATAAAATTACTAACCGTAAACGACACTATTTGTTGTCTTTATAATAAAATGTAAACAACTAATAAGCCAAAACATACATCTTCTGCCTTTCAAAATTTTTTTTAAGCCTTTCAAAAATAATAAAATAATAAAATTTTTTATATCTATATATATATCTTCTCTTCCATCGTCATGCATTAACTATAGAACACTAAAAGCTAAGGCGAGGTGGTGATGTTTAAGCCGTCGCCTCTCTCCATGTTGTCGACTGCTAATCCTGTTGCTTATGATGCGTATTTGTGAACCCTGAATGTTTGAATTTAAATTATTATGTTTAACAACGTAGCTTTTCCCAGCGCTTCGTGTGGGAACGGGGCTAATATTGTAACAACTACCATCTGGACCCACTAGCTAGCGTGTAATTTTTGATCTAGAACATGTAATAAATGAGATTTAATTTTGAAGCAAGATTCGTGTTTTAGTAAACAAGTGAGATTTATTGGTTTTGAGAGACGTCCGGTTAACTAGAAAATATCGAAGGCAACGAGTAATCTAGGTAACTAGTGTCTGGTAGAAATGTCAATTAAAATGGAAACATTATAACATAAAATAAAGTGAACTTTAAAACAAGAAACCATGTCGTATTGGTAGTCGCTTGAAAGGTAATTCAAAGATGTAATTTAATACGTCGATAAAATGTTTTTACAAACGCTCAAGTTTAAACGATTTTATGAGTCAAAGAGTTCCGGTTTGAAGTCAACAAGGTCAAGATGGTGAAAGGATGGGACAAAACTCCCTTTCACCCCCCAACTAGTTTTACTCTCCAACATCTCTCTAGATAGATCTCGCTCTTTTTCTTCATCATTTTGGTAAGAATTGAAATTGGGTTTTTAAATCTTATAATTATCTTTCATGGAAATGTCTT
>JAOXNX010000019.1:6935810-6950782 GCA_028566075.1 Solidago caesia | reverse complement strand
CAAGGATTCGAACCCGCGCCTTTTAGCTGCCTAGAACTCTTTGTTAGGGGGCGGTACCACTGGGGTTTCACCCCATTGACTACGCTGAATGATTAGAAAAGGAAGCCATCTTTGGTTGTCTTAACTTTTTGCCCTTAATATCACCCCACAATAGACTGCAACAAACCATATCTAGTCCCCCAGAAGTCTCAACCCTTCATAAACTGCACCAAGACGTAAATCATCCACATTGTTAACACTTCCATACCCATTTATCTCTCTTAAGCCTGACAACCCGCGCTGAGTCAGAAACTCGTGTAAATCCTCCTCTGTATAGAAGGTTTTGTCTTCAGTACGAACTGCTATACGTCCGGATTCATCGTAATGGCAGATTTTTATAGAGACTCCTGCATGGAAAAATACATGAGGTAAGAGTGGGATGACATATGATGGTAGAGGTGTCAAATGAGCGGGGTGCGTAACAGGTTCTTGTCAATAACAGTAGTTTTTAGTATAGGTTGCGCTCACACAAGACACTTTGTTGTCAAAGTTTTTAATAATTTCTGTATATGATTGTCACATATGATTGCAAAAATTATCTCATGTCAGTAATAATCTAACTTTTTAATAAAATGATCCAGGGCTTTGTGCATTAAAAATATGCTTTGTGCCACTCTCTCCCTATTTGACCCATTATACTACTTGACCCGTTTCCATGTAAGATAATTTTATGTCAAACCTATTAGAGATTAAAAGAAGAAGAAAGAGAAGATTATCAAACCAAATCGACCAATTTACATGTAAATGGTGAAATTGCCACATCCACATGAGATACGTTAGCTATAAAAAGATATTGTTGGAGCACCTTCATCTAGGTGGAGATTATAGGTCCCCACAGGCATGCTCCGGTCTAGTGCCCGGATGATACTCTCTTCATCTTCCAACCAAAATGCCCGTTTAGATCTTATGCCAAAAGCAGATTTTATTGCCTCTTTAATTGCTTTTGCGGAACCATCAACACCAATCCTTCTTGTGTACTCTCCACACTTCACAGTTATTATCCTCCCATAAGACGACTGACCTTCAGCACCTGCAGAATGCACAGAAAAGATACTAAAAACCTACGGGTGGATCTATTTAGCAAATAGCAATCCATGAAAACTCAGCCCCTTGTTTCTAATACAAGGAACTTAGTATAGGTGACAAAATGGGCCTTTACTTTACACATGAAATCTATATAGCTATATGGTTCATAGCCATTTGCTCATGAAGGTTGGTTGGGTTGGGTCAAAAAGGGATTAAGTTTAGACATTGTCAACACAAGTTGGTTACATTAAATTAACTTTTGGTCAAACTAACTTCTTAATATAATAACCATGATCATAAAAAACTCTAATTACAAAAGTAATCCTTTTCTTTTTCATAACCAAACACTAAATATACTTTGGATGAATTTATAAATGCTTCAAAATTTTATACCATTTCATATTTGGATTTTTTCCCCCTCAAACCATTTAACCCGTAGGCAACCAAGTATAACCCCGATTGAACATATTTTTCTTCTGTATAAATAGACCACAACTGCCCCTACTAGTGCATATATCATTAGTATCAGATGCAAAATAAACTAAATACCATTTCCGTGGGTTTCTGTCCAGTTCCATGGGGGGGCACCATTTGCAGCAACTGCTTCAGCTGTAGTGATGACAAGAGGATCGCCATCATTATCCAGAGGCCTTTCAAGATTCACTGTTGATCAGTCATTAGCTGAACACCAAACAGTACAATTTATATAAAACGAGTCATGAGGAAGAAGTATGAAACAGCATCATATGTTATCTATCACTTTGCAAGCATCAACTGCCAAAAACAGAGGCAAATGATATAGCTAAATGTGAGACATCCTAGGAAAAAAACGGATTCTAGGGCACATAATATCATAACACTAAACACTGTTAAGTAAAATGTTGCAGCATTATGGTTCTTTAACTGTATGATAAATCTAAATACTGTTATTGATACTCGCCACGTGATATACAAATAATTGATGAGCAGAAGATACAACTGTATATACTAACTATTTACTACTATTTTGCTATAGCAATTGATGCTAAAATGATAAGCTGTATAAACTTTGATCAATTGATGCTAAATGTTACAGCATAAGTCTGTATGCATACAAATCGAAAAACCAAATGAACCCAAAAATGGACTTGTCCACTTTGCTTGCAGGCTCACTGTTTTGTCCATGGAGACCATTCCTGGCACAGCGGTAACTAAAAAGTAACTATGATACTGGTCAAACGGATATTTATAAGTCTGCAAATATTCGAATGAGTCCAACTTCAGTGGCACAGTAGTAACTTAAGTTCAAAATTCAGTAGTATTACTTAAATATAATGAATATAGTAAAATTAACAATGTATTGCCTCATCAAAAACTTCTAAATATAGTATGGATGACTCATCGTGTGACTAATCTAACTGTTAAATATGAAATAAGTCAATAAACATTGTATATATCAAAAAAGATCCAGCAGATATTCCTATTATTCCAAATGGTTCATTGTATTAACAATCCAAATGAAGATGGATCAACTGAAGATGGAGAGGATCGATTGCCGACCAACCAGATGATGACTCATCTTCATAATAAAAAAAAAATGATGATGATACCTTATTCACATCCTCAGGTACAAAAATCTAAGCCTTCTATTAAACATCTATCGTCTATAAACTTACATTTTGGGGTTATGCCATCGAATGAGCCAGGCCGACCACACACCACGATTCAAAATTTCAACTCTGCAATTACCTCTAGTTGGCTCTCAAAATCTGCTAGTTGTACGACCACCGCACTCAAAGGTGTCTCACATGCCACATCAAACCCACAGATGTCAGACTTCATGTCAGGAAGACAAAGTCTAAGACTTAAGAGACCCTTTGAATTTTACTCATGAGGTTTCCACCTCTGACACGGAAATTGATTTAAACCCTGAACCCACATTGTTAATATCCTCAAAACAGGGTACTGGTGTAAATAAGGGAAAACAGTTATCTGCCTCAGCATCACAGGATATTGAGGGCGTTGAAACTGCAGATTAAACCCAAGTCCATAGGGAGTCTATGTAGTAACTGGCTCAGCATCACATGATGTTAGATCTCCTTTTAATATATGTAATGTTATTTGAAATGTTTCATATAAATTTAACAGTTAGATTAATCACAAGATGAGCCCATCCATACCATATTAAAAGTTTTTTATGAGGCGATTATGTGCCACTGAAGTTTGACCCATTTGAATATTTGCAGAATTACATATATCCATTTGACCAGTTCCACGGTGACTTTTATTACAGGAGTGCAGTGATGGTTCCTAAGATTATAACATCGATTTTTCAGAAGCTGGTATTATTGCCAAAGAGTATGCGAGCTTGAGGGCTATAATTAAGGCGCACAGAAGTGAAGGAAGAGATGTCAGATGACAAAGGGAATCCAGGATCGTGTAGAGAAGGTACACATGGATCAAATCCGAGTGACTAATGTGTCATGAGAATGAAATGGCCCAGTATCAGGAGGAAGAGCTGCAGAATGAAAAGGCTACAGAAACGAGTGAACCAAATAGAAATCCAACCGCCGAAGAAACTTCACTTTTAAGTTGTCGGGAAAAGATCTGCAGAATGAAAATGTTACAGAAAAGAGTGAACAACATAAAAGTCCAATAAACTATTTGAGTAGGTGTGTGTGCAGCTTCCAACTCTTCAGAAAATTATAAAAAAACTTTAATAAGTAGTATTTTCAGTCTAAAGTTGATTGCTTCTCCTAATCTTTCCTGTGCTTTGCAGATGGAAACCTCAGGGATCGTGTTCACTTTCTGACACAGACCGAAAATCTCGATCAGCCCCACGTATTAAAAAGCAGGTAAATGGAAAAAAGTAAAATGATAACAAGTGGCAGAGAATGAAAGGTGGAAAGAGACCCAATACATCAGAGATCAAAAAGCGAAAAGAGAACAAACGCCTCTCAAATGAAAAGGAGGGTCACAAGTACTACAGTTAGATGAACATCCAATTACTACAGTTAGATGAGCATCTGTGGGTCCATAATTAAATTTTATGCCCAGATTTTACATGGGTAACCCAATTTGACCCATTTGCATATGTTGGTGGTGTAAATGGTTTTAAAGAATTGTTTGAAGATTTTTTACAGGTCGTGGAGATGTGGACTACGTAACACAGAGTGATAAAGCTGACTTGCGTACAAAACAAGTACATAGGTATCTTTTGTTCGTTAGTCCATTTTGGGTCGACATGACTTGTGGATTGGATTATTGGCTTTAAGTAGTTATGTAGTCTTCTTCATAGGTTACTCCACTTTATGCAAGTAAGTCCAGTTTTATGTTTCTAAGTACACTTTGTCTTACTTTATCCACTGGGTGACAATCCATGGCAGTAATGAATTCTGTACAATTTGAGGGTATTTATACTCAAACTAACCGAATACTTGAAATACAGCAATACGGAGAAGGACATATTATGTCTGCGAAAAACAGGATAGCCACCCTATAACTTAACAGAGTCCATGCATAATGACTCGGTAGAAAGTTCATGAACTAACAGCTGGGGGCTAACAATAATGATAGCCGGGAGGCTCCGAATACCCAGAATCAATTAGATTCCGTTTACACACACCCGGTGTCTCCGAATAGTCGAATACACTCTGCTGATCAAAATGTAAACAAAAATACTTGAGTTGAGTAGGTGAGTCCTCATTTTCAATGCCCTCGGCATCCTGTGATGCTAAGGCAGATAACTGTCTTGCGTAACTTACATTAAAAAAGCAATTGTGTCCATAATTCTACACTAGAATAATATAAAGTAAGCTTATCCACTTCCTGTTTGTAACTATCTTGCGGCAGTAAAGTGAGGTCCATGGGTCAGTTATAGCCTACAGTAACATAAGTTGTAATTTGTAACATGTCTCATGTCTGTAATCAAATGTGTTAAGACTGTTTCAAACTCTAATGCCCAACACTTACTTGAACTAGCATAACAATAACTTGGGTCAATACTTAAAAGGCTTCACAATCACTATACGAATTTTATTATTAATGATTTCACACATTCACTCTAAAAACTACGCAATTATATATGCCTAACAATTCCCGTATTTTATTTTCTTTCAAAACCCATTTGGATTTTACATTTAGCAAGCACCACCCTTGAAGATATCCAATAAGATATAGAGAACATACATACGCCTAAAATTACTTTTCAGCTCCTTAAAGATCCTAATCTAAACAAACAAGGCCTTAATGCCTCATTTCATAGCCAAAAAAAACATAAATACATAAGGGGTTTATTAGGGGTAACTAATTTAAGTTTCCCTAACTTCCCTCGCGTGAAAAGAAGTAACGATTTTAACTTGATACATGTATAGGGGTATCAACCTCATACTAAATTTTTTTAATTAAACCGAAACAGTTACCTTTTCTTAGGCAAGGAAAGAAAAATAATACTATTTCGCAATAAACCCACCCATAAACCATAATAATTCTAGTAATTTCATAATCAAAATTTTATTCAAATAACATGAATGTACCTTCCATAGGTCCAAACGGAATACCGGCGGCATCCTCCAGCCCCCCTGCAACCAATTCAATCAACTAAAACTTTACACATTCTCTCTAACCATCAATCAATTAGCTACTATCATACATTTTTGCTCAAAGAATAACAAAAAACGAAGCGCGAAAACAATGAAAAACAAGAAGCAACCTTATCCGAAAACTGAATAAAGGAATCGAGCTTAGAGCAACTAGGAGGAGACGATGCCCCATCAGGTGCACCTGCACCACCCCCCTTACTATAACTACTAGTACCATTATTTCTAACTCTATTTCTAATCAAATCATCCAAATCTTTATAACACAGCATTTTATTATCACTACTGCCAAATTTATGCTTAACTTTTTTAAATTCCTTCAACAAATTTCTCCATTTATCAGTACACATAGTGGGTGATCTATCAAAGCCTTTATCTTTGATTTTAGCAGAGATCTGTTCCCATAAATGTTTATTCGATTTCGAGGTATTAAAAAACCGATCAACTTCACGTCTAAGACTTATTAATATCCGGGTTTCTTCTTGTATCCAAGTTTCAGCTCGTTTTTTAGGTGCTCCTCCTCCTCTTAGATGTTGTTGTTCATGTTGTTGATCTGATGACCCACCACTATAACTACTGTTGTTGTTGTTGGTTTCCGACATGATTAACATTTGTTGTTGTTGTTGTTGTTCGAGTAACATGTTTGTGTTGTTGGGTTGTTTGTAGAAATTGATTTCTGGTTGTGTTTCGGAAGATAGATACATTTGATGATGATGATGATGATGATTTGTAAGTATAGTTTTTGGATAGAATAAAGGAAGAAGAAAAGAAGAGATTTTAGGTGTGTTTGGCTAGGCTTATCAGCATATATGCTTATGAAAATAAAATATGCTCATTTTTAGTATTTGGTTAATTATTTAAAAGGAAATGATAGATTTGTTAAGAAAAAATATTATTTTTTCTCTTTGAAGTTTATTAAATGTACGTATTGAATCCCTGATGTGTGAGAGGTGCAATACCAACGGTTGCGTAATGTTACACTACGGGTGACATCCTTTTTATTTAAACCCATTTGTTTAAGTAATGTTATTTTTAATTTTTTATCCCGGTTTTATGTAGGGATAGTTGATAAATATAAAAATAAATAAATAAATAAAATTAAGTTTAACAGTTAAAATAAAAAAATTTAGAAAAGATGTTTGTTCAAACGAAAAATTAGGTAAAAATTAAAGAGCTAAAATAAAAAATAAAAATATTATATAGTATAAGGTTAAAATTGTAAATGTAAACAAAGGCTAATAGATAAAATAAAAAATAAAAAATAAAAGCTAATGGAGTAGAAACGTCAAGATAAAAGAGATCCGCTCATAACTTTGGGCGGCAAAAAGGCTTTTACTGAATAAATGAACCGTTGCCTCGGGTCTAATACAAAACCACCCCATTGGTAAACACGTTGGCATAAAATGAATCAAAACATGCCAACGTGTTTACCAAAAATCTATAAAGAATTTTTGTCTCATGACCAACTATCAAATTCTTATCAAATCTTTGGAGAATTCGCATCACACATCCTACTCGCATCACACATCTATCTATACTCCTTAAATCTTAATAAATGAGCAATCCCTCCCTATTTTCTCAAAAAAACCTATTAAACTTCCCAAAATACCTTTATCATTTATTAACTAATTTAAATATCTCCAGTTAATATACCTATAATACCCTTAATGAAATTATTTACAATATACATCACTCAACCCTTAAAATAACTATTATTTACAACATACATCCATCAACCTTTAAAATAACTACACTATCCCCTTTTACACCAATTATTTTTACATTAATAACCACACCGCTACTGCTACCGCCACCCCCACCACCCGTCGTCGCTGCCGTTGCCGCCCCCACCACCCGTCGCCACCGCTACCACCACCACTACTACCACCATCGCCTCCATATCTCGCGGAAGTCTAGTACTATTATATAAAGCAAATGACCCCCCCTCCCCCATTTCTCAAAAAAGAACTTGATCTACCCAATTTATCCTTCCCCTTTATTCATTATTTTAAAATAGTTACTTGATATACCTATAATACCCTTAATGAAATTAGTTTACAACATCTACCCCTTAACTCCTAAAATAACTACACTACCCCTTTTACATCAATAACCTTTACATCAATAGCATACACTACTTGCCGCCGCCACCACAAGTCGCCGCCGCCACCACTGCTACCGCCGCCGCATTGCGCGGGCATTTGTCTAGTAAAAGACAATAAGAAAGGTAACCTTATGATGTAGGTCAATTATCTGACCCTGCGAAGGGAATATATGGAGCTGGTGCACACTCTGATTTCGGTTTGATTACTCTCCTGGCCATAGATAAGGTTTCCGGGCTCCAGGTATGCCGATATAATATTAGCCAAGTATGCATATTATTCTGTTTTTATAACAGTTTGTAATATTTTTTTATGTGATTTTACAAAGATATGCAAGGACAAGGAAGCCAGGCCTCAGGTGTGGGAATATGTTGAACCATTAAAAGGGTAAGTAGGTAGAATATTTACTCCTGCTAAGATACTGAATAATGTATTATTAGCTCTTAAGTTTAATAGTTTATATGCACATTTCAGAGCGTTTGTGGTAAATCTGGGTGACATGCTCGAACGATGGAGCAATGGTATTTTCAGGTATATGTTTTATCCTGGTTTATGTTGTTAATTTGCATACTTCAACTATTAAGTGAAATTGAGAATCTTTATTTTAGTGGTTGATGTTAGTTGTTCAAAATTCCAAAGATATTTACTGTTTGTAAGATTTTAAAAGAGATGCTACTGTACGAAAAAAGAAAGAAAGAAAGAATATCAAATTTGAAATGAAATTTACATGTAGTTTGACTCTTTAAAGTTATAGGTTTGACTCAAAAGTCCAACTGAACAGTCACAATGTTTAGCAAATAACTTTTTATACATTGCCTACAGTACTACTGATTACTACTATTGTGAATGATCTTTTATAAATGTTCTGGCAGTCCCACTTAAACAACGATTAAGTTCAGAATGATCTATTTTAAATGTTCGGGTAGTTCCACTTATTACAACGATTAAGTTCAATAAGCTGACTACAATAGTCCAAAAAATGAATATTGCTTAATTTTAAGAATTATTTACAATTGCCCTATATATCCTGCAGTTTTCTAACCTTATTTTAAACAGGTCAACGTTGCATCGAGTGTTAGGCAATGGCCAAGAGCGGTATTCCGTAAGACCTGTTCTAGTTCTTTGAACGATCCTCACGCGTTGTTTTTTCTATTTCTTTAATATAGAAAATCTTAAAATCTTTTAGACCTTTGATCTTTTAAGCAAGAAGTCATAGAAGTTAATATTTGGTTCTGCTTTTGTATGAGCAGATTCCATACTTTGTGGAGCCTAGTCATGATTGTATAGTTGAGTGCTTACCTACATGCCAATCCAAAGAAAACCCTCCGAAGTAAGTGTTCCTTTGTTTTATGAAATACGTATTGTAAGAATAAAATGATTTTGGACAACTTCTGAAAATCTGAATACGAAAATACGAAATGAACCTTGTACATGACACTTAGTGTCCAGCATCACTACCCTGCTAAATAGTGCCTTTTTGAATATGATTCCAAAAGTAAAGAAAACCCAAGTGTTAGAGGTGGCAAAATGGACTGGTCCGTCAGGTTGGGTTTGGCTTACATGTTAACACATTCTTTTGAACTTTTTAATTAAAAGGTGTGCTACATATGATTCCAAAAGTAATATAACATTTGAATAAGCTTTTAGGAGCTTTTTATGCATTCCGAACAAGTCATTTGAATTGTTCCCATTTTAGTTTAGCCTGTTAGAGAAAACATAACCATTATGGTTTAGAATGAGAATCAAAGTTGCATATGCACACGAAGCACCGAATATACCTATTTGACAAGACCAAGTGCAGTGATCGTTTTTTCTTTTGCCGTGTAGTTTTCAGTTTGCATATGGTAAAATATATGAACATGTCTCTTGATTGTTGCCATTCTTAACTTTCAATTATGTCAGGTTTCCTCCTATCAAGTGTGAACAGTACCTTCTTCAACGATACCAGGACACACATGCTAATCTGAGTACATATAAGCCCTAAACGTTAATGCTGCCACTGCGTTCGTTGTATTACAAAAGAGCAAAGCTAAATCCTCTTACAAATCCTCTTAGTCAATCATCCGATACATATAGTAGAAGGGCCCACTATCACTCTTTCAGATGATTGACATGTGGAAGTAGGAAGATTTGTATAACGAAATATTGTTTTCCATTATAGAATACATGTTTTGTGTAGATTATTTATTTTGAAAGTAATTGCATCTGAAGGTGATTGTAAAATTAATAAAGGTCTATTATTGAATTTTATGAATTTTGCAGTTACATGCCTTGTAAATTTATCTGTTGTGTTTGATTTTAATCTAACAACTGATATGAATGGTCTAAGAATGAAAAACAATTAGACTGCTGCCAATCTGTCAATCGTCATTAACGATTCATATTGTGAAATTTGGGAAAAATGAAGTAAAACAAAGTGAATGTAGTTATCAAAGAGCTATTATTAGTTAACTATAAAGATAACATTCACAAATAACCAACCGTGTCCACAATCCATACTAAACCACTTAGAAAATAACATACAGATAACAACATACACAAACGGATCACAAAAACAATATCATAACAGACTCGAATAAAATCAGAAACTCAGACCACGCAGGAGTTGGCTAATGGTTTATCTGTAGCTTCGGTAGTTGGGGGTGTACATACAGCTCTCAGCATATTTCACTAGATCTACAGGGCGGGGAAGACGTGTTGCCAAACCTGTAATGCATTTTCTCAACTTGTTAAACTAAGAACACCAGTTAACATTTATACTTCTGATTCCAAACTACAAGCGGTACGAATATTGAAAAACATGGCACAAGTTTGGGGATATTTTAACTCCATATACTTGTAAATTGGCCTATGAATGGGCGATGATTTATCTCTAATGGATCAATGGAATACAAAAATATGGCTTAGAAAAGAAACAGAAGAAAAGTCGCCCGAAGTTTATTCTAATGCATAAACCTTGTGATTCATTTTATCCAATAATTTAGATAATTATTGAAAAAGATATACCAATTACAATCATATTTGACACACTAGTTTTTTGTGGAAAATTTTCCAAATTTTTGCAGAGTGTTTTCGGTCAACTAACCCAACCCGGTCTGTTTCGTCCAGTTCAAATATTACTTACTCATTTTGCTACCTCTACACACTAGTAAAACAAGACTCACCAAGTTCATATGCTTTAGCAGCAACATTTGCAGCAATGTTAGCTGAAATCTTTCTGATGTTGGTGAGTGGAGGATAAATCATCCCTTTATCGTAGTGCTCTTGTGTTACTTGATTAGCCAATGCTTCCGCTGAACAAACAGAAATATTTCATAAATTCAGTGATCCAATGATACAGGAAATCCATGTAATGCTATAATTTATGTTGCATTCTTAATGGTAAGAATTGTAACTGGTACTTACATGCAGCCAAAAGCATCTCATCATGAACACGAATTGCACCAGAGATGACCAACCCAAAACCAAGTCCAGGGAAAATGTAAGCATTGTTTGCCTGGATATAAACAAAGAGAAAGCTATATGAGTACGCATGATCGGTTTCTATGTTGTAAACAACCAAAACTTAAATATATACATAGAAGTATGACCTGGCCAGGAATGAAGAGTTTGCCATTGTATTCATAAGGATCAAAAGGGCTTCCACTAGAAAATATTGCACGCCCCTACAAAATTATATCAATTGTTTAGTTTGTGTTAATCTGAAAGTGTTTCTATTGCAGTTCAAACAATAAAAACTAAGTAATTATAGTCACCTCAGTCCATGTGTAAGCTTGTTCAGCAGTGCACTCTGCTTGTGAGGTTGGGTTGGAGAGAGCCATAATAAGCGGTGTCTGCATACAATAATTTATTTCATTACATTAGTGTGTGGTCCCCTGTTGTATATGAGACTACGATAGTCCAAGTGAGTGTGTGGGGGTGTGGGATGGAGGGAGGAAGGGAGGGAGAACCTTGTTGTTGGCTGCCATAGCTTGAACTACTTCCTTTGTAAATGTCTGTCCTACCCCAGATGTTCCAATCAGAACTGATGGTTTGATTGCCTGCCATTTATTGATGAAGAAAACCAATAGTTACACACTGGTCGGATGTTATTAATGAAAAGAGAAAACAAATACTACAATCATCTCACATTGACAGCATCTAAGAGAGTTGAAAGAGGCTCATGTTCATGAGCCCATGGTTGCTTGAAATGCTGAAGGGATGCTTTACGAGAACTAACAATCAACCCCTGAAGAAGCAGTCATCATGTAAGAATAACAAAAGCACATGATTGGAAAAACAAAAATGTTTTTGATCAACTTGTATGGTTGTATCTACCTTAGAGTCAACAAGCCATATCTTCTTACGAGTCTCTTCGATAGGAATATTTGTCTATAAATATTAAACAAAGTGATAAGAAAATTAGCAATTGTTAAAAAACAATCAATAAAAGTAGCAATTATTAATGTATGTTATACAACTAGGCAGTGTTCTTATTACCTTTGTTGATATCTCGAGAGCAATAAGCTCTGCTATTCCAGTCCCAGCCTGAATAAAATAAGATATAGGATTAGACAGTGGCGAATCCAGAAATATATAATAGGGTATGCAAAATCTAGTATAATTTTTGTAAATCAATTAAATTTCGGGTTTTTTTTTGCTGGCCTTAATTCTTTATGGACAATTGAACTTATAATGAATGACTTGTAGCTTTAAAAACCACTTTGTATATTTAGGATATGCACTCAATTTATATAGGATATGCATCCTTGGTATATTTATTAAATAACTTTTAAAAAAAAAAAAATTTACCACTAGTTTTTTTTTCACTAACTGTATGCAATTGCATACCCTTAATTGTACATCATACGCCACTGGGATTAGATGTAGGTGGAGTTCATTTAAATCCTAATGCATAGAAATGTCTCAGTAGAGCCATGAGTGTGATTAATTTTATGCATGAATGCTTTATCAATTAGTATTCCTGTATCCTAACTCCTAAGGATCCTAAGGGGGATAATAGACGGGTCAGGTGGGTTGGGGTAATGGGTCAAAACGGTTATCTTTTATATCAGTTAAAACAAGACTGGTCGGGTTGACCTGAAGGTCTGCATACTTTTCCAATTTATAACCAACTTTAGATACAAGCTGCCATCTTGACAAATGACTGTCAGTGTTTACATGTGATAAGATATGATGCATTCTGATTCTGGTTGTGCTCTAAATATAGTAAATTTGTTAATGTATGCACATGACCAAAATCAGGATGCTCATTTTTCAGGGTTCTTGAAGCGATAAAAAGCAAGTTTATACTACTGAGGACAAAGACAACAGACTCACTTCTCCAGCACCAAGGAACAAGAATGTGTGATCAGCCAAGCTACCACCAAGTAATTTAAGTGACGCAACAAGTCCTGCAAGAACCACAGATGCAGTCCCCTGAAACGCAAGAAACAATGTGATACACTGACACACAGATTAATTAGCGCATCGTAAATTAATAAAGTAACCATATATACCTGTATATCATCATTGAACACCAAATGAGAGGTTCTATATTTGGACAGCAGCTCAAACGCGTTGTGGTTTGCAAAGTCTTCAAACTGCACAAGGACTTTTTCACCATAGTTCTGCTTGACTGCAGACATGAACTCCTCGAGTAGATCATAATATTCCTGCACAACAAAAAGATGTTAACTCCTGCTTCTATATTAAAGAAAAGACATACGTAAGTTGCAATTTTAAGTCTGGACAACTTCAATGACTCTATCTATAATGAGCAGCAATCAATGTACCTTTCCTGTAGCCCTCCTTTGTCTAAGCCCAATATAGAACTCATCATCCAATAGCTTCTGATTGTTTGTTCCCACATCAATAGTTATAGGCAAGCACTGCATTGTCAAGTTAAGAACCATAATTAATATTGCAATGATAATAACTTTGCAATGCATCTGACAGACAGGGCAAATTGAGATATAAACTGGAAGATATGGATATCTACCAAATAAATTGAATGCAAAAATTAAATTATCATGTAACCACTATCTAAAATCATGAAGTAACTTTATTGGCTCTGCAAAATACACTAGAATTCTGCCTTCTACAGTTCTACCCTCCTACCCCGGAATATAAAAAAGACATAAAAGTAAATCATGTCAACAGAAAAGTTCCATTCAAACGAAAGCTTACCGCAGATGGCCTAACTCCTCCAAGTGCAGTATATAAAGCGAGTTTCCCAACTGGAATTCCCATACCCTGTACAAATTTATATTGTTACATTTTTTAGACAAAAAATACTGTTGCATAGAACTTCCATAGCATTGATTAAACATAATTGCAAACTAAGGACGGCTAGCTTATTTTACCTGACACCCTAGATCTCCCAACCCCAAGATACGCTCACCATCTGTCACCACAATTACTTGAATACTCCTCTCGGGCCAGTTCTTTAGTACCTCAAGAACCTTACCCCTGCAAAATTCAAGTTATAGGTTATCATCAAGACAGACTTATATGAATTAAATTTTTATGAAGTGAACACAGCTCAATTTAGCATCCATACTTCTCTTTCAAACTAATGTAGAGACCCTGAGGACGCTTGAAAATACTCCCGTATTTCTGGCAAGCCTCACCAACTGTTGGAGTGTATACAACAGGAAGAAGTTCTTCCACATTATCAATAAGAAGCTTGTAGAACAACCTCTCGTTTCGCTCCTATAAACCAAAAACATAACAATTATTTAAGACAATACACCAAATGGAATATGAACTACTAATTATTTAATCGTCTGCTACTGATACCTCGAGTTCCATCATAGCAACATACTTGTGCAACGGAACTTCATAATTGCGAATACTTTGCATCAATTTCTTCTCCTGATAAATCATAAAAAACAAAAAATATTTTGTAATAAATGAAATGAAAACGTTTAAATCAAATTGATCTCCTCGTGTGAAATACAAACCTGAAGCTCCTGCGTTGAAACGGCAGGAGGCAACAGACCACGCAAGTAATGGGCATCCCGTTCCCTTTCAGTAAAGGCAAGTCCCTTGTTATGATGTGGATCCCTCAGCAAAGTGTATCCACTACAAACAATCATAATCATATTTTCAGTAACAACAAACTTATAGAACATAACAAAAGTCACCATCAAGTGTATATATACATATACATATATATAGGGTAGGGTTAACGTGAGAACTACAAATATGGTGAGAACTATGAGAACCCCTATTTCCCCTCCCTCTT
>JAOXNX010000019.1:6898253-6914158 GCA_028566075.1 Solidago caesia | reverse complement strand
GCATTTATTTAATAATTCATTTTATTTTAAAAATGTCGTTAACCTCCCGTGTATTTGACACGGGACTAAATCTAGTACTCAAATAATTAATAAACTCTTTAAAATAATATTTTTGCAAATCGTGATTCGTAGATAGGATGTTAGAGAATACTCGATTGGGCTCGGTGGGTTCAATTATTGATGAAATTCGATCCTTGGCGTTTACATGGATCAAGAGTCGGCCGAGGTATAAAGCTTTGTCAATTGATATGGATCAGGTGGTAGGGGATCACTTGGGCCGTGTTTATAGCAGGGTTAAACAAGGTTAATAAAATCAGAGGGTTAAGTGTCACTTTTTAATAATTGTTTATCATTATTAGTTAATTACGTATCCATCAAGTTAGGGTTGTCCCCTATTTAAATAAGGCCTGTGAGCCACGTTAGGGAATTATTGAGGAAAATATTGTTTGGTCGTGTTAGACTTGTGGAGCTGCTGAGGCTCGAACTCAGTATTTATCTATCTATCTATTAACAACGGCTGGGTTTGTGTCTTATATTTGATGTTTGTCTTGTTTATTACTCTGGCTGCTATTCTGATTAGGTATCTATCATAAATTGGTGTGAATTTAATTTTCTTTCATTCTAGCTAGTGTTGATGTATTATCATGGTGTTTATTTGAATATTTGGTGTTTGTAATCGTGGGATTTTGGTGTCCAATGTTTTGTTGCCACACCTTATAATGGAAATTATGCCGTTCAAAAAAAAAATAAAAAAAATAAAATAAAGAATACTCGATTAATTATTAACTGTTTTATAGTAATAAATTTAGATAGTCTTATGAGTATTACTTTATAGAGTTTCTATTGTAGTAATTAGATTGGAGATAATATTTTTTCAGTTTAATTAATCTGATTGTTATTATGATTCTTTGTAACAAAACTCAAAGAATGTATTGTATTTTAGTGTTTTACTATTATCTTTACCCGTGCGTTGCGACGGGGATTTAAGTAGGTCATTCGTAGGCTTTAATGTATCGTACACTGCTTCTTGATTATGTGTCAAAAGTATGAGAAAATTTCTTCGTTTGATTTACGAAATTGTGACTTTTAATTGAATGGATCCATATTGCTTAGGACCACTATGCACAATTAATCATGAAAATATAAATTGAATTTAATGCTCAAAACATTCATACTATGCAAACATCAAAAGCCAATAGCTTCAGGCTTTGTATAAATTTGCGAAAACAAAACACTATATCATGTCTGTATACAAAAGTAAAAATCAAGAGCAAAATAAGTAACATTGATTCATCCATATTCCATATTGTATGCTATATGGGGTGATGATTAACGGACTCATTGTACCGACACTCAAAGATCCACCTGTCCAACAAAGTAATAATGATAACAATCTAATTAACTCAGCATAGTAGCACTATACAAAAGACCATTGATGTATTCAGGAATGCACTCGAATTGCCCCAAGCCCAGAAAAATGTTTTTTCATAGCTTGATCCTTCCGATAATTATCTCTTCTTCCCCCTCTAAATTAGCCCTTAAGTACACCTGTAACTTTCATCTGCCACTTCTTTAAGTTTCTATTTAGAATCAGTTTCACCAAAGTAATAAAACGAAACACCCATTCACTATACTTAAACCCTAATAATCTATCAATCCACTTGCCTATCACTCCAGGAGAATCAAACATCTCTTTATCAGCTAAAGATGCACAAATACAATGCGACTTTTTTAAATTGGTCCTTCATCATAGACAGATCACAACTTGTCTCTGTTTTCGAGAAAAGACCGAGTACACCAAATTATATTCTAAAAGAGCAGTTGATCTTAGCAATTCAATCTCCTCTACAAAAGTTTAACGTCAATCCAAACCATTTTAGTTGTGATTAGGGAAATAGAAGAAGGTAAGTATTGTCAGTTTCATGATCCAAAATGCAATATGATTACACCCCGAATCTTAAACCAAAGGGGACATTTGCATGATTGTGGTGGCTTTACCTCAAAGTACTCTTTGATTATTCTTATCAAGATGGACATGCACAGTACCACTTATAGGTGATGCCTGACCGAAACAAACAAAACATGAGTAAACAATTTAGGTGGTCGAGAGACCATCAAAATGAGCACATTGTGTTCATGTGTATGTAGGATATACGAACTTTAAACGTGTATATTTATTGATTATAGAAGTGTTAAAAAAGCTCACAAATATGCTAAAGGTGTCGACAGTCAGCACACATTAGCAAAGTCCTTTAATGTATTCTATTCCTACAACACTATATTATAGGCTCAAAATTTTCCTATCTATAGATGAATTTTGTTTATCGACTAAAACTGCAAAAAGCTATGTCTTCTTAAAAAGGATTTGTCATGTGCCTTGAAAAGCAATCTGAAGCATATTAGTTCTCTTTCTAAAGTGCGCGAGCTTTTGTATTGCATCAAGGGGGGATGGAGGCAGTAGATAAACAACATACCTGATATGCAATAAAATCACATTTTCCCAGCTTCTCTGCCAATAAGCTGTTAAGGCACAATGTGCAGTCCCACAAACAGGGTCCTAAAAAAGAAAGAAACATAAAAAAGGACCAAATTTTCTTCTACAACTAACCACATCCTAACGAAATAAATCCCATATTAACAATTATGATAATGTCAACTCCATGATATATATTTTTCTATATAAATACATGAACAATACGCTCTACATGTTTATGATTTGAGTCCACTAACCTAAACTTTAGCACTAAAGATACATTTGGCTAAGTTAATACCATTTATGATTTATGTTATGGCATAGCAAATAACACTATTTCAATCTTATTACCTCATTGATAACATATTATGGGGCAGAAGAAGGGACTATAAAAGTCAAACCCTGACCCATTAGGTGCAAGTGCTGTAATTATTAACCCTCTGCCCGTTGCTTCTTTTTATTAATTTGTGGCTCAACTCTACAACTTCTTTTACTGATGGAAGCACCATCAGCATAAAAGAAGACATCAAAAATATAACTTTCAACTACCCTAATGACAGTCCTTTATTTCCAAATAAGCAAAAATATACCTACACCAAATTGGAACAACAATGAGAGACTTTTTTAGAAATACTTAAGCCTGAAAATGTCAAAATAAGGATATTCTTCTCAATTTAATCATGGGATGGAATGAAATAAGCATTTACATTATGACCAAGTTCTGAAAATCATCTATTATGTTTGATTTGCATTGTTCATAAATAAACTTTCAATAGCTTCTATCAAGTAAATATTGAAGGTGGAAATGCAATTATACAGCCTTCCTATATGATACAAACAAAGCAAATGACAACTCATTTCATTCCTACAGGCTTACCAAACATGATAGTTAAATGTAATGATCCATTCCATTACTTTGCTAAACAATTAACCGTCATATTCCATTACCTTGTCATTCTATTCAACAAACCAAACGGGCCCTAAACGACACAGAAGCCCAACTCATTAAATGTCATACAATGAAAACCCAAATATCAAACCTGTAAACTCGGTAACTTTATTAATATGTCCATTCTTTCTTCATGTGAACATTTGTTCTTGTTCAGAAAGTTAAAAACTATATCTTAGCATACAATTTACTGTGCATCTAAAATAATTTTTTTAAAAAAATAAGAACATGCACGCATAACATTAGTAAAAAAGAAAGAAAGAAAGAAACTACTCAGTTTCCAATTTTCTACCTAAATGGTAGAAAAGGCCCTCCAACTTTTGCATGGGATGAGGATCGAACCCATGACCTCTGTCTCCAGAGGCCAGAGTGTTTACCACTGATCCAACCATGCTACCTTTTGTCCAAATGTATATTGTTGTCTAATGTTATCATTATTGAAACTTGTATGGTCAGTGTAATACGAAGATGACAAATAGTTTTGATTGGTTTCTTGATATTTCGGTTTTTGGCAAAATTTTTGATATATGACGATGATATGTGTGATGGTGAATAAAATGATGTGTTGCATTCATATTAGATAAGGAAAAACAGTGATGTGAAATCCTTCGATTGCGTGACATATTTTATTGGGGAGAGGCAAATGTTTTGTTGAATTTATTTGAGCGGTTAGAAGATATATTAAATTCAAACGATACAAAAATATATGGAACTACTTGAATGTTAGATATTGACAGTTTTATACAAAAATATATATTTATATTTATATAATAACAATATAGATATAAATTAGTCACAAGTTTATATTTTAATTTCATTCAATTATAATTTCAATATTTGATTAGTAGTCAAATATTTTGATTAAACTGTATCTATAATTAACAGATATATTTCCTTTTAAGATAGGAGTATTTTATTTTCAATATTTGGGTTTATTTGAGTAATTGTCAAATAAACCAACTCATGGTTAGTGGATATTCCGGTTCAAACAAAAGGTCATTTATCATTGTGTTTAAGCTCAACATTTTATTTTTATTTTATTTTGAAAAGCAATACTTTTAAAGCTCAACATTATATGCATCCACAACAGGCCGGGACACAATGTTAAAATACATTCTCTCATATAAGTACATATTTTCACATTAATACATCCTCCAGTAAACATTATTTAACATAATTTATACTTAAAACCATCTTCCTGCTTAGTTATTGTTACATTATATACATGTTATGATTACAGAGATATTAGGTTATGCGCTTCTGAGACATTAGAACTTATATTAAGCTACCATAATTTTTACTTAATGAATACCATCTAATGCTGAGGAGACGAATGTAATCTCCCTTTCTCCGGTCTTCATACAGTGGATCTTCCGATAATATGCACAAAGGGCTGAACCAGCCACTTTCCATGCAAAACCACATTTTGCTACATCTTTCCGGCTTATAGCATAGTCATAACTCACATGGTAGATTGCTAGAGCTTCATCATACACATCATCGATGTTCCTTGTGCTATCTTTTAAATCAGAAGCACCGTATAACATCTGAATCATAATTTGTTAGTAATCCGATTTAGCATTTGATCATTGATATATAGTTCTTTGATTCTTAATGTTTATTTGTAGTGTCTAGATATTTAAATAATATATGTTGGATAAAATTATCAAAATTTCGAATAACATCCACAAACAGGTTGATAAATACATACCAGCTTATACTTCTCAATGACACTGCTTGCAGCATCATTTTTCGATATATCATTATATCTCAACGCGTTTGACATATCCTGTCTATAGGCTTGGTATCTTTCCTTCCACAGGTTCAAACAAGAATCGGGTATGTTGACGTCGAAGTAGGGCAATTTCCAGATCTCTGCACAAAATCATGCAAAAACAATGTTAAATTATGACTCTGTTGCCAACTTATTTATGGTACTAATACTTTTGCATTTTTACGCAATCAAATATAAAAGTAGGCAAAGTCTCACCTTGGACTGGTAACTTCTCATTTTTACAACTCTGAAATCTATCATAAATTAGTCCAAGGATAGACGTCGAATGATATTCAGGTTTTCGACCCATATAATGTGGATAATGTGTTGCTTTTAAACCTTGGGGAATTACAACCTGTATCAGAACAAATGTTAAGAAGGAAATTACTGACATCTGACATTACTAAAGGATAAGGGATACAATGATTAAAACAAAAAAAATTGAAGTGCATAGGTAACATACATAGATCAAGATTACTTCATTTCCGTCACATAAAAAGATAAAACATTTAATGTGGTCTTGTGGTTTTATAACATTGTTTGGCTATTTGTCGAATATCAAATAATAGCCAACCATAGGGATTTTGAGGATTTCAATCAGAAGGATAATGATTTATATGCAAAAAACCTGAAAAGGTACCAAGTATGAAACTTTCCAGCAGAAAAATATTACTAACTTTTATGGTACCTTGAGAAAATATAACAAGCTAGTTCAAAATAATGATTGTTCTATAGCACTTTGTGAGATGAAAAGGCACAATGTTTGACTAGAGATCTGCTTCAAGAACTTTATCTACAATGTTTGACTAGAGATCTGCTTCAAGTTTATCTACTATTTGCGAGCTTTATAAGTTAATCTTCAAAGAAGACAAAAGAGGAACTTTATGGATCCGGATTAATATGGTTGGTTAGGTATAAGAGTAACATACTCAAAATGGACATATAGGTAATTTAGCATGAGAAGCTTACCAGAAAAGAAACACAACAGCTTTCATTTTACATCTGAACATGTGTGACTTCAGGAAAGCAATCTTATTGTCTGGGAATTCTTACCACATGACAGAAAAAAGAACATAGGTAGAAAATCAAAAGTCAAAACTAACCTTGTTGCCACTTTTAGGTGCATCTAAAGCATCATAGTATAAATCGATCAATGTCAACATCTTTTTCTTGAGAACATGCTTTTCATCAGCATCATTGTCCGGCAATGTCAGATACCGATCCATAAAGGCCATCCAGCTATCAGCTGCGGTGCCAGCTGCGCTACTGGATTAAAAGATGTTAAAATGAGGTAACTTAGGGACATGTAAGCTTAGGGGGAGAACATGAGTTGGAATACTAATTTTTTAATCAAGAAGCTCGGGTTATAAAAATTCATAGGAAACCCTGAATGTTTCAAAGGGAGTATTTTATAATTTTTAGAAACTGTATACAGGGCATTTGAAAATGGAAAGTCATCCATTTTTCATGGAACAAAGGGAAAATGCCTTACAACTTATTGAAAACAAAAGTGATACATTTAATAGGGCATGATCAAAGCTTTCTGTGCCAGAAATAGAAGTCGGAGAATGCACCTATGTGAATTTGCAGAAAAAAGTAGTCTATATAGCTCACGCTCTAATTCTTCAGATGAGAAGTCACTTGGTTTCTTATTTGAAGTGCTAGGTGTTGAGTAACAACGTGTCCATGGCTCACATGCTTTGAAGTTGCGCAATAGCTGACAACCACAAATCCACAATAAACCAAGGTCAATAATATTCAATCATTTGCCGGGGAAGAAATAATCATGAAATACATATAAATATAAATATATATATATATATATATATATATATATATTGGATGTTAACCTCATGGTTGTTGGAGACCCAATACAGATCCCCATCAAAATCCCCATTTGCAATTTCATTTGCTACTGATCTTCTGCCTTTCGTAGAAAAGAATATCGCATATTTACCATTTCCAACATAATCTCTCAATTCCGGAACATACCGCGCATTTAAAACATGTATGTCTCCAAAATGAAGGCCTGGATTCCTGTACACAAGAACCTTCCCTGATAGCTGGCCATTATCTCTGCATATTTAAGCAGAAATATATTTGCGAGTTTAAAACTTCTACAAGAAATCATACTTCAAATCTTCTTGTTTTTATAGACCGTATTACCTTTAGACGCATTACGTGACCCAAAAACATTTAAAATATAAGATTTTAACCAACTTTTTTTGGGTTTGCAAAAATGACCAACAAAATCGCAACACAATACTGAAAATCGCAATGTTGCGATTCGAAATTGCAATGTGATTTTAGCAATCGCAATACGATTTCAAATTGCAACATTGCTATTTAGAAAATCATTGCGATTTAGAGAAACTCATTGCAATCACCGAAATAAAAACTTCAACTCATTCACCATAAAGACCACTTCAACATTATTGTGAAAATCATAACGCTATTTCGAAATCGTGTTGTGATTTCTAAAATCGCGTTGGACTTTCAAAATCACAATATTGCAATTTCCAGAATTGTGATGTGATTTGCAAAATAGCATTGTGATTTCGCAACTGCATGATTTCGTTGTTCATTTTTGCAAACATAAAAAAAATTGGTTAAAATTGTTTATTTTAAATGTTTTTGGGTCACTCAAGTTATTTCCTCTTATCATATTACCTCAGAGCTTAAATAATTGCACACCACTAATAAATTACATTTTTTGTTGGTACTTACAGAATAATACAAACTTCATCGCTATTCAAGGTTCCTGTTGGATCAGTTGTTCCCATTAGATAGAAGCTATCACTAAGTGGGATTTTCCCTTCACCAAGCCCCTTTCTCTCTTCTTTAGCCAGCTGAGATAACCGGTATTGAAAGAATGGCTCATCAAGACGAATGTGGGCCCCAAACATTTCGATACAAATTCCAGAATCATCTATATGTCTATATATATTCGCCACTGAAAAAGGAAGCATGTTTAGTCAATAAGTGTCCCGGAAATATTTTTAGCTAAAACACAATGGAAGTAATGGTCGGATGTAGAGGTGGCATTGCGACCCCTTTAACCAGGGGTCGATTCGAGTTATAATTTATCTGTAATAGAACAAAGCAGTAATAAGAAAAATAGCTAAAAAAGAAAATAGATTATAAGCTTGTCACAATTATCCAAAATTGTATTATTGATGCATAACATCTCCTTGATCATTTAATAAAACTATGTAATCATATTTGAAACAAAGATTATTTATAAAAGAATTATCATTTGGACATAAAGAGTGCCACGTCAACCCAACCCAACTGGTTTCCCTTGTACCAAGAAATCACTTGCTTTGACCTGTTACCCAACCTGCCCGACCCAACGATTCCACCACATCTAGTTGGATACTTTAAATACCTCGAAATGCTGCCCGTCTATCAATGCACACGCTCTGCCCTTCTTTTAATGTACGTTCCAGTAATTCGAGAAAGTATTTTTTGGGTACACCTCCGATGCTTAAAAGTGCAATCAAATGTTTTGATAATTTAGCCTCCTTTGGTTTATGACTGCAAAAAGAATGCGTGAGTGAATGCATTGTGTCATATTGTTGATAGAAGTCACTCACTTGAAATTTCTTTGCTAAACCCATGACTGATTGGTTATAGAGTTATAGACTATATAAAGCCCATTGTTAAGTAATGAGAAGCAGTAAAAGAAGCATATATGATGTACCTTATAGCAACTACTTCCAAGGAATTAAATGTTTTAGTATGTGACAATCTTGGATCTTTCTCAACCTTGATCATTGATGGTCTGACCTGAATGGTTCTCGGTTTAAGCTAAAAGAAACATTTGGAAACAAAAAATGTTAATACCCTCATAAAAATGACAACCAATAGATAATGACTTTCATGAAGAATGAGAAGCACATTTGTTCAAGCGCCCCATTCAAATGGATTGCTTATAATAATTTCCTTTAGTAATCACTGTGACAAAGCACACCTTCTTATTGACGAGAAGAGTTCCTTTTACAGCAGAACCCTCATTAAACAAGCGGCACTGAATCAGCAAAGGCTGGTAAAATTAAAAGGAAAGCCAAATATTAAGTACCCTTTCTTAAATCCAGCAAAAGCGCCACATACCATGAAGCAATAATAATAGTTACCGGATCTCTAAGAGCCGTTGATCCAATTTCAGGTTGGTCAAGTTCAAACTTCTGTTATTTTAAAAAACAATAGCAAAGTTAGAAACACAACTATTTATCAACACGTAGACATGACACAGAAATTTAAAAATAAGTTTAACCTCGTAATCTTTATCTTTCATATACTTGGCATCATAAAAGTTGTTTGGGACTAAGACAGCAAGATCTTCAGATATAAATCCGGTTCCATCTGTTTGTATCAGTGGTTTGCCATCTACATCATACACAATACGGCCATATTCATCCTGCAATAGTCATAAAGTTTGTTAAGGAATGAGGGAAAACGACCAAAATAATACAAGTCAAATTTCTACTATCAACACTCAAAAGAAAAGGTGGAGTTATACAATACAAGAAATGTCGTCAATTTCTTCCACCGACACAGAAGCAAGATCAATTGGGAGCTTTATTGTAGTTGATAGGATAAGGGAAAATCTGCATTATACATAATAAGATAATGAGTGTATATAGTATATACACATTAAGGTGGCAGTTTTACCCCATTACTTATAATGCTTAGACTTGGGAGCGTGTTTTACCTTTAACAGATTGAACGGGACAGAATGTTTTGAAGTCACCCAAAGCATAAACCTCTTAAAATCAATTTATTTACAGATTAATAGTATTAATGTAATTATACTGTTTCTTATTATATACACACTAATTTAAAAGAAATGCCCAAAGAATTGTTTGTAGAACAACGCAGCCCCACCCTGGCTGACTTGTTTCCCAACCCGCCCATCTTGCCACCTCTGTATATGTATTCAAGGGTAACTTGGTTTGTAAAAAAGATCTCTGTAATATCCCAACCTAGCAATGTACTTGGCCATGCTAGAGACCATATGCACATGCATGAAGAGACACCGTAAATCATGAGTTGTTTTATATCTCATTAAGGAAGTGTCTCTTTCATTCCAAGGAGCAACAGATTCTCTTTTAACAAAATAGCATTTAATTGCCCCTGACGACTGTCTTTTGTTGTCCACATTGCCATTCTTCGGCCTTTCTTTGCCTCCATCTTTAAAGACTGAGAAATAACACAACCAAACCTTCTTAATTAGGTTAAACTATTTCTTTACATAACAGTTACATACAATATGTTATACATAAAAGATATATGAATACATTTATACTAGCCAATGTTACATTTCAAGTTTACCAAAAAAGCGGTAACGTGTCAACCCGACAAGAATTCCTGCTTCAGCAATCATTTCATAATTTCCAGCGGTCATAATATTAGATGTTTCAGCCTCTGCAAACTTGACGATTAACACATTTTCGTCTCCTATTGCCTTCTGTAGGTGAGTTTTTTTTGTATCAAGATATGGACCCTAAATATTGCGAGAGAATAGGATCACATACAACAGCAATAAATATTATCAAACGAGTAAGGTAACTTTTGATGATAGTTGTCTACAAACACATCAGTTTTCACCAACATCACAATTAGTTTGTTTGATACAAGGACGGATAACATTAAGTATGTCAAAATTATAAAGAGAAAACTGTTCGATTTGGATAAACAACTATGATTACCTATGGAACTTTCACTAAATCCTAAACCTAAAGTGTGGAGGAAAAACTTTCATTGAATAGATCTGCCAATTACCACTAGGCACTGAAAAACTGGTAAAATCTTGATATATTCCTCTTCCATCAACAGTTATAAACGGAAATTAATTAACCACTCCTAACATCAATTGTTTGTGGCCTCAACAACGTGGTCATCAAACCGCATATTCCTGTGTCTTATATCACCTTCTAAAAGTTGTACAGATTATGTAAAAGAGACTACAATAGAATGATTACAGACTTAGCTTTATGTAGTATTAGTCAGCACTATCACCTACAGGATGTAATCTATCATTGAAGGTCGCATATGAACTTCATAACAGAAAAGCTTCTAAAATTATTGAATAAACATGCAAGAAAATAGCTGTAGCTAAAATTATTGGGATTTTGCTAACCAAATGCAAAAAAATATAGTACTTTGGCGGTTGATAATTATTTTCAAGGGGCGGTTATTTTTATGTACATCACTTATGGTTACCAAAATCCAAAAATTTATTAGGAAAAAGTAATTTGTGACTATATACAGCAAAGCACAAGACAACCAGAAATCTGGAAATGTAAAAGGTAAATGATGAATCATCAGTAACCAAAGATGACAATTAATAGCAAGAGAGGAGACAAACACAAACCTTGAATTGGTAACTTCCATCAGAACTCACGTAGCAAGTATATAGATGTGTCTTCCCAGAATCCCAATCATGATACTGCAAAAAAATAAATATCAAAATATATAAAATAAAATGTGTTAACTCTTCAAGATCATGGCATCCAACTAGCCCCCGACTCACTATTATGAAGAGAGTTATGGTCCACATATATTAATACTAAGATAATAATATATATATAGTCATATAGACATCTAATCTAAGTATATAAGCAAGCAATGGACACAATGGTATTTTAAGAAAACACTTCTTGTATTTGGACAGAGATATTGACAATGAAGATAAGAAGTGAACTATAATCGAACTTTATGTTACATGCGAAAATATATGATCTGGTCAGAGCATTGGTCTGTAAATATAATACATTTATAGTTGCAATGAGAATGATGGTTGAAATGACATATACCGCCGCTCTATCACGGGGTTGGCAGTAATGACAACCAAATTTGTTCCATATCCGATTCTCAAATTCCAACATTGAAATATTTTTCATTGACTTTATTTCGATTGCATCCTTAATGTCCATATCCTCCACCTTGTTTCTGCATGTAAAAATGAAGTGACTTGAAAAGTTATCATCAGATATAACAGCACAAAATAGGGTTCATCAAGAGAAGCAGGGCACAAGCTAATTAACCTTCCAATGTAACTATGCACCATAAATAATTTTCTGAATTCCAGCTCCGAGAGAAGCAGTGCTTGCTGGCTTATAGTATACTTGGGAGTTGGAGAATCAAATGACGTAACGAGTTTCTTTTGTACAGGAGAACCACAATGGCTGGAACTTGGAGGGCCATAAAAGTGCTGATCAACATTGTTAGGATTTGTGCCATTTGAACCAGGACTAGCTGAGGTCATAAATTGCTTTATGTGTGGTGAAACATTGTGACTGGTACTTGGGCCATAATTGGGAATTGCTTCTTTTAAACTAGAACACGATAAACTGGAACTTTGTTCTTGAATAGGAGTTTCATGGCTGAATGGTGATTCTAGAAACTGCTTTGAAGTTGGAGAATCATGGAATGGATTTCCTGCACCAGAAAAGGATTATGAACTCTATCACTTCTGTAATCTCCTAGATTTCAGATACATATTACAACTTCAGTTCGTGTCAACAACTAATGCAATAGATGGTTCTCCAAATTTTCTTTCTTTCAGTAGAACACTTTTGGGACCTATGTGCATATAATTCATCAAGCTTCTATGAACCAACCTATATTCAACTCTATTAGGCCTTTCTATAAGCACTCATAAAAAGTGGACGACATCAAATTTTTTGCTCATATATTATGTTACTCGTACATACTATGGATTTGGTACCTTAACTTCATTAATTATCACTCAAGAGCACAAACTTGAGTTTCATAAATCTTTATAGTTAAAATCAAACCATCACATTAATCAAAATGAAACCCAAAATCTTTATCTTTATCCTAATTTAACAATCATTTTTTATTTTTTTATTTTTTATTTTTTGAGGAGAAGTATTTTATCCTGGCTGATTAATATTAATCACATATGGTTACTAATTAAACAGTCTAAAACCAAGAACACTGATTTTCAAAACAAAACCAAAAAACATCAAAAAACAAATTTATTTTCGGGACTTATAATTACAAGGCGTATTCATAACAAAACGAAAAACCAAAACCTGAAGGAATGACTCTTGTAAGTCAATGTTTGAAAATTGACATATTGAACTTAAACCTTTTAGAGAAATCATTTGAAGAATAAACTAACCGACCCATTATCGGCAACCCACCGACCCATGCCACAGCCAACACGAGGGATGGTAAATCACATAGCATGATGTGGGATTTGAACCCTGACTTTCACTTTTATGCTACATTTCCCACCACTAGGCTAAAGAAATCTATGTATGTATGTATGTATGTATGTATATATATAGAAGAAGAAGAAAAGTATACTTTTGGGAGTAGACGACATGGAAGAAGCAGAAGGCGAATATTGTGAAGAAACACAAATACTTTCAGCATCAGAAATCGAATATGAGGATCCATAGTATTTATCAGCCAAATACATGATGTAACCACTTAAATTGAAAATACGTTTTTTAGTGAAACTGATTCTTTTGATAACATCAATAGCAGCAACTTCGCCGATGTTGAAAAGTACTTTGCGAGCGGACAAGTCAGGTAAGGGAAGAAGCTTCTGAACACACATCTCTTCGATTAAACCTTCCACTGATAATGGAAGGGGGACTGATTCTGATTCTAGTTTTAATATGTTGTCCGTCATCGGCAGGTCGATGATGATGGTCAAGAGAAGATAGTTACCGGAAACTGTTCCGATGTCCTCTGTCAGTGTGTGGTCTTTTCAAATAATTTTGCATTATTTATACAATGTAATCACTCTGGTATAACCGTATAAGTGGGGTATGGGGGCCTGGCAAATTGGGCACTACCTGTTAAAAAGAAAAAATGTACTATGGAAATTTTTTTATATTTAAAAACTAGGCCTAAATCCCGCGTGTAAATGCGGTTAGGTAAAAAGAATTTTGCTCGGGTATTTTACTATGTTAAAGGGTTTTGTCATTTGTATATCAAGTGTACCCCCTGTGACAACCGTCACCTGAGCGCCTTGTCCGGTCGTGACCCAAGTCGTTGTCGTTCGTAATAAGATACTAGTCGTCTAGGAAATGCCAAGTTTAAAATGATTAAAGTTATTAAATAAACTGTGTTTATTTTATGAACGATAAAATATGTCAAGTTTACAGTTGCTACGGACGTAAATGAAAAATAAAAGTTTTGGTGTCGGTTTTATGTTTTAATGATATTCGGGTCAAAAGGCTTAATTAAACGAATGGTTTTCCAGGAAAAACTGTAAAGTCTTGCGAGAGCCCAAAGTGGGAGTATAAAAGGGCTCCAACCTCTCATTCCTTATCCATTCCAAGTTCTCACTCTCTCTCACTACTTTCTCTCTCTAGAACTTTTGCAAGATCTCAATCTAATCTCGTTTGGGGTTCGATTGGTAAGTGTTTTATGAAATCTATTGTTCGATCTATCCTAGAAATGCCTTGGATCTATCCATTTTTGATAAAAAAATTTTCATTTTCGGAGTTTTATTTGGACCAAATTTTAGAGCTTCAAAATCGAGTGTTTCGGGTCATTTTTCGTATCAAAACTTTAGGGTTTATGTTTATCTATCACTATTGGAGGATTAAAAATCTGAAATTTTGCTATGAACTAAGATCTCGCGAAGTGGGGATTGGCCAAGTTCGTGGCTGCCCTTTTCATCTTCAAATGAAATGTTTTGTTTGCAAAATATAGTACACGTGCCTTACATCAAAGTCTTTTGCAGTGGTTACTTAATTATGAAATGAACTTAGTCACCAATTTGTTGTATGCATAATTATGAGCACCGACCATTATAAATATATATATGTATCGCAAATTCCAATTTTGTTCATTTCATTTCCGCGATGTTGGACATTTAATATTCACGAGCTTAGACTTTCACACGAGCTTGGACCTTCCTCAATCTACACGATCTTAGACCACCCTAAATTGGCACGAAGTTAGATGGCACGATCTTAGGTTTTGCTTGGCACGATCTTGGACTCTCAAAATTTTATACGAAGTTAGATTTTCTTTTCAAAACTTCACGACCTTAAACATTTCGAGTTCGCGTGATGTTAAGTTTCTAAGTTCGCACGATGTTAAATTCTTTTTTTTTATGGCACGAACTTAGACTTGCACGAAGTTAAAATATTCCAAGTTCGCACGATCTTAGCCTAAAGTCGTACCACTGTAGCACGATTTTGACCTGTTGACTTGGTCAACACGATTTTAGATCAAAAGTTGACTTTTCGTACGTTTTCGAGTGTCCGTTGTTCATTCCTTATCGTTTTAAATCGCTCTCGAAAGATTAAATGATTTAAACTTATATTAAAACGATTTGAAAGCAAAGACTTTATAACATGACTTAAGGTTTAAAAGCAACACATTATGAAATTTATAAGACTTTTCTGATAAACCTTAAGTGTACGAAACAAATGCTTTACGCGTGTTCAATGGCATTTCTAAGGACGCTAGATCAGATGTATTTGTTAGAATGTGAGCGAGTACTTATGGATTGATTAATTGATGAGCCTTATAGATTGATGGTTATGGTGTGATCAAGACGAGGACTGTGCAGCTTTGAGGACTATACTTATGGTGTACAAGACTTGGCGTGGGAGACGTATCGAGCTCAGGACGTATCGTACAGCTAGCCGTTACTTTCAGTAACGATCAGGTGAGTTCGTAGCCCCTTTTTATCGTTTTCGGGGTGGAAA
>JAOXNX010000019.1:6881041-6898153 GCA_028566075.1 Solidago caesia | reverse complement strand
TGTTTGTGAATGTTTGTGAGGGGAAACATTAAAATCAGGGGGGGGCTTTTTATCATTAAAATATTTATGTGTGTGCAGCATATATAATATTAACAGCATATAACATTTTCCCTTATATTATATACCTTTATAAACATTGGTGCAAGTGAAACAATAATGGGTGACAATACAAAGATGTAATAATGGTACAATCTTGATCTATGTTCCAAATATTTAGCTACATTAAGATCTTAAACTCACAACTCATACTGTTTAAGATCATACATTATTGTTTTATAAATAATGGTATTAACTTTAATTTTAAGACCATGATAAACATATGTATGAAGCGCTATGTTTATTTGAAAGGGCCTAAAAAAACCCCTAACATATTTCATGCGGTATTAGGGCCGGTATTATTGGTACTGAACCGATTGATACCGCAACCTGTTATCATTAAAATTAGGAACCGAATACCGTACCAAATAAAAAGCGGTACCAGTATTCTTTACCGGTACCGGTTTGGTACTAGTAATTTCGTTCATCCGTAGTACGGTCATCTAAAATAAAGACTTTCCACAGCTAGGATTGAAAATCGTTTCTTGATGTGGGACTAACCGGTAGCAATTTACTGATATAGATAGTTGATGGTTAATTACTAGTAAGGGATGAAGTCATGAAACCATAATTTGCCTTGTATTCATCATTTATGAATATAAACAGAAATTAGGCCTAACTCATGATTGTATTGCACTGCTGCTGCTAAAAATGACAATTTCAAATTAAAAAAACAATGCATTTATCAGCTTTCTGAGCAAGGGGACTCTAGGGATCAAGAAACACTCCCAAACAAAAAGAAAAGAAAAGAAAAGAAGAGAAAATTTAACTAATGCAAAAGGTTTGTATTACAAGTAAAAAAAAAGAAGGTAAGTGGGTGGGAACCCTCTGGTCTCATGTACCGTCTTGGTACTCAGAGCGCACACCGTATAGAACTCATGCCCGGTGATTCACCATCCTCACACATGGATCACAAGATATAGTTTCTCCACTTGCCTTTGGCAAGTTTCAAACCTGTGACCTACTCGAATTGCAATTATGATCACTGAATATATAAAGTAAAAACTTTCATATGTGCAACAAGAGCAGAGTTGTACTTAATACATATAGTTATATAATAGCTTCTACTGCGTAGTTCCTATGGTATCCAACCCTGTGAGACAACACAAACAAGGTATGTTGGAACCGTTTTCTCGAGTTCCTCAACCCTTTTAAATGTTTTTTTAAGACTTGAGCAGGACAATGGAATAACAGGTGATTTAGTTTTGTTCTTATATCATGCTGAGACATCGTACTACCATTGGCAAACTAAAATGATGCAATTTCAATGGCAGTGTCGACATGCTAAAAACACTTGTCAAGATAAGGTATGATTACCAAGTCCCATAGAATCAGCAATTTCTCTTGATGATATGGTGTCTTCTTGCTCCTGCTCATTCAAAATTAAACGTTAACCGATTAAAACTGTAAAACTAGTAGTTTTAAGAATTCAATCTTATTCATGTATTAGCTTTCATAGTTTCAATACACTCTACCATTGTAATGCAATTTTATAGTTTATTTTTGTAGTTTAATGCAATGATCATTGTTTAATCTTAAAAGAAAAAGCCTCACCAAAAAACTACTTTGGGACAATAAACTATGAAACCAAAAAGACTCATAATCCATTTAACCTTATAACTGATTTGTATGTTAAAAATAAATTAACTTGATACCTTAAAGTCGAAGATATGACAATTGTTATAGGTGGCAATGGGTAGGCTCGAGTTTTTTTTTTTTTGTGGCTCTAACGAGTCAAATGGGCCGAAATGGGCCAAAAGTCAGATATTAATTATTATTAAAAATATATTATATTCATAATAACATTTGACACACTAATTGATACAATAAATAAAAATTGTGTACAAAAGTGTTCAGGTCAACATACCTCGTGCCAAATTACCCGGCTTATCCTCTACCCACCACCCACCGTAGGTATACAGATAGATATGCAATTATGCATTACTTAAAAATTCATTCAAACGCATAACCAGGATTTTTTCACTTTATTTTTTTTACCGTGATCACAATTACTAACGACTTCTGTTCTTTGTTTATTTAACAAAATTCAAGCCAGCAATGAATTCATCGCCAATCGGGCGTAAGATATAAATTCAGTTGTATATCCTACAGGGCCAACTAGCTCATACCTGAAGTCGATGTAACAGGTACATCATAAAGAGGTGCACAAACACCTGCATATATTTGTGAATCAGATTGAAAACCATCAAAACTTGGTTAAAAAGTAAAAATGTCAAAACTCAATTAGTCTATGATACAGAGACTTCTTTGTCCATTCCTTCTTATATTTACTCGTTAAAGTTGTTTTGTAGATACTAAATACCCATATAGAGAACAAGATATTCATCAAACGGAATGTAGAGAATCATAATAAAGTAATACCAGCAAAATATATCAAAAGAGGGAAGGATTATGATCCAAATAGTGTTCTTACCACGTAAAATATTAGGAAAAGTCGAGCAAAGGGATATCGCCAGAGAAATCTCATAGCTCTAACAGCACCAGAATCTATAATTTTTGCAGCCTTCTGCAGCTGCATTGGTATGAATATGGATGAATTAAGATGAGCAGCAAAGGCACAAAAAGTATGCGTGGTATAGCAATGGAACCAAGTGATACCTGTATGCTTGCCCCAACCAAGTGGCGATGATGAAAGGGGAGAGGCCTGAAATTAAGATGTACTTAGATATTATCAAGGAGCACATATCATGAAAAGTACAAATCAAAGTTTACAATTTGTATGTCCTCCATGATCTCATATAATAATAAAGCTAAAAAGCTTTACACTTGTAGAATGATAGTAGCAGGCAAATCATTTACTATACAGTCTCATTTGCATACAACGCATGACCTTAATTTTAATGTAAGCAACCGTAAAATAAGTAACAAATGACGATTTGAAAATATCATCAGAAAAGGGGAAAAAATGATTAGGAAAGCAACACACTCGAGAGCTTTCATGTCAGTGTCTTCTTCCCAAACTGTTGATGCACGACGAGAGACTCTGCTCCTTTCTACTTCTACCTGATCACTAAAAAAGTGAGTATATATGTAAAACTAGAACCAAGTGAAAAATTATAGCAGGACTGCAGACTAGAATGGGTAATCAGCATTTTAATTTATAGGGGGCAATTACGACCCATTTACTTGTAAATGAGTCATTTTGGGTTGTGTTCTATCACAGACGGGTCAAATAAATAATTTAGCTAGAAGGGGAATGGCTCAAACAAGTTGAAAGTCTCCCCAAGTCTTATATTTGATGCATACAATCTACTAATGGTACTTTAATTCAAGAATTCAGGTTATTTCTATAATAATATTGTTTGTGCAATCGTAATTCACTTATTAGAAAGTTTAAACACAACAGACAAAAATGGATTATGTGGGATAACCCACCGCAACCGGTCCATTTCAACCCATGCTGAAAAGATCACCTTTCTGACCCGTTACCCAACCCGTGTCCATATTGCCACCTCTACACGTTATAAAAGATACAACAAGTTGCCAACAATGAACCTGAGCTTCCTGAATACGCTTTATCTCCTTCTCTAACTGGAATTCTGCTGCAGCTTTTTCACTGGTCATTGCCTCCAATTGTGTTTGCTTGTAATACTGATGATACATAGTGTCTTGTTTCATCAACTGAAGTCATTAATTAATAGAATATTTACCAATGACACATCGACTTACCAACAGATCTGTAAGTTCCCTGTATCGTTTCTCCAGCTCCATATGCTCCTGCTCAGTAGCACCATCACTCAGAATTAGTCAGCACATGGAAAAACCTAGTGTCTAGAGAAGTGAAACAGTAGCACCAAAAGGTGTAAAAAGGAGGACAACAAAACAAGTGGATTTGATTTATGTAGGTGGTTGTTCCTAAATGGAGAGAAATATATGTTAGGTAGGATGTAATTTAATAAATACAGAATGGAATGGATAACGGAATGGAGTGAACAACGTAATAGAATGAACTAATGCAGGATTACATTCCATTAGTATGTTTGTTTTATTTTTAATGGCATTTGGAATGGATTGAAGTAGATATACACAATGACTTTATTGACCTTGTATAACTTCTTTTTTTAATATAAATAATATACAGTTATGTAAATGGGTGGAGGTTATATAATAATTTTACATTGATTCCATCCAGGAATGAAAAAATTTTTGGGGACCCTTGAAGAATGGAAAAACTGGTTTTAGATGGAATGCCATTCTATTTGATATAAATCATTCCATCCCAAAAACCATACCAAACAACATTTTTGGTTTATTATTGGAAATGGACAATCTACTTCAGCTTGGTATGATAATTGGTGTACCCATAGCCCGTTATCGTGCCATATAACAAACAGAATGATTTCTAAGGCTGGTTTTCAACTAAAAGATAAGGTGACAGATTTAATTGAAGATGATGATTGGAAATGGCCTATTGGATGGAATATGCGCCTACCTAATATTAATGTTATCATTGATGAGAATAAAGATGACCGATTAGTTTGGAAGGATCGTCAAGGGGATCTAAAAGACTTTTCGGTACACATAGCCTGGGAGGATATTCAGTCCAAGTTGTTTGGGCCAATGTGGTGTGGTTTCCTGCTTGCATTCCGAAACATGCTTTTATTCTCTAGCTTGCTGTTAAAAGGAAACTCAAAACTCATGATTTGATCAGCCAATGAAGCTCTTATACCTCACTGGAACCACATGTGTGTACTCTGAGCAACACCCAACTGGATTCCCATAATCACTTATTCTTTGATTGCATGTATTATAAACAGGTATGAGACGAGATCAAGGGTAAGGCTAAATTGCACAATGTGTCGCAAGATTGGGATGACATTATGGGTCATCTAATAGCGATTGCAAGAAATAAGTGAATGCCAAGTGTTGTGTCCAAGTTACTCTTTGTTGCAACAGTTTATTTTCATATGGCAGGAAAGGAATGCAAGAAGAGCTACGAAGACTAGAAGGACTTATCAACAACTTAGCTCCAAAATCCTCACATGTGAGCTACAAGTTGCTCACGTGCAGATACAAGAAGACGAAGAAAGATTTCTAACTGCTTGGGATCTACCATTTTCATTACTTAATAATGTGTAGATTCTGTTATTGTTCTTTTTTTTTCATTTTCCTATGTAAGTTCTTGATAGGATAGAAATTTAGCATAGTTTGCTTGGAAGTTGTATTTTGCACTTTGTGCATGGACATTGTAAGTCGTGCTAGTTCGCCTGTTTTTTCATTGATATATACAAATCGAGCCAGGGTAATCCTTTTTACCCAAAAAACAAAAGATATAACTTGATATAGATGACATTTATTTCAATTCATATTTTCAATTAACATTACTAAATTAAAATAGTAGAAAATGATATTTATTCGTATAAGAACTAAAAAAAGAACCACTTTCATAAGAAAAATCTAAGGCTAATACCTGGCGTGAGTAATGCTCAGCATCCCTTTTCATGGCAGCCATTTCCACTCTAAACTTTTGAACTTCAGCCTGCAATCATTCATTGTTCCTCATTTTAGAACATAAGGAACATCGAATACTAATAATTGGGAATGAGTTCTTCATTAGTCTTTTATTAGACAAAATATGCACAAAGGGAAACACAACACTCTGTTCTGTATCCAAGTAAAATTTCTAAGAAACTTGCCTCCATAGAAGAGAGCTTTCTCTCAGCCTCTCTCTGACCTTGACGTGCACGTTCTACTTCTTCTTGCCAAGCCTGCATCTACACATTCACAATTTAGTGTTAACAAGTGGAAATGTTACAAATGCTAATTCATATGATGCATTAACTTGTGACAACATCGAATATGCAATAATAATGAAAGCTTGAGTGACTTTAGTTCAATGGCCATCATATATCAACCCTTCCTACCAAAAAACCAATCCTGCATCTAACTACTTGCTACTTAAAAACTTGTCATACCAAATAAGGAGCATCGAATTTCGAAGCATTCTCTTAGTATCGACCTTTTCTAAGAAAGGCACCTATGCACATCTTCACACAAAATTCACGCATTATCCACCATAGGACTTGAATCCACAACCTATTGGTTGATGAGTCATCACTCATACCACTAGGACAAAGGCCCTTAGGTCTTAGTATCTATTTTTGAGCCAAACACACTCAAGCAAACAGCAAGGTAAACCAAAACTTTAGGATAAAAGACAGAGAAAACGAAATGTACTATTTATTAAAAAATCAGGTAATCAAACTTCTTAAACAAGGTACTCTCCTTAACATGCAATTACTTTTAGAGAAGTCTTTAAAGTAAAATATCAGGTTTCTTATATATAATATAGGGAAGTGTGAAGCTTAAGCTCATTGAAACTTACACATATCTTCTTTACTTAATCCTACCTGAATCACTTGATTGGCATCTTCTGGAGACTTCTTTTGCCCTCGGCGAGCACGAGCTTCCATATCTTGCAGTTCTTGAGTTAAACTAGAACATTCAACCTAATGGTAGATGGTCTTAGAGCATGTTAAGTATATTAGACAAATAATTTCATGTAAATAAACTTAAAAGGTTTTGTAGTTACCTCAAGTAGAGCCACCTTCTGCTCAAGCTCTACTGCTTTTGAAGCCCTCTCATCAGCTGTTCTCTAATACAGGTAACCAGTTACAAAACATGGTTAGCACATGCATAAATGTAAATAGTATGGCCGTAGGTATGGGTATGAATCAAAATTTTAAAGACTTCCCTATATATAATGAAAATTTTCGCCTGTGCTAAGAAATTTTTTTAAAAAAACCAACATATTTTCATTTATAATATTAACAAAAAAGCCTTCAACAGTTCCACTTTTTTCACTGAAACCCTCCTACTCCTCCCATGTTCCCAACAACGCCTCCCCTACCTCCTGTGTATCAAAATAAGTAAATAGATATTATCTTACAATTCGAGAAGTAAGCGGTCTCCTTTCCTGTAATTTGAGAAACAGGGATCTCCAAGAAGTCTAAGCCTCATAATAAAAGTTACAACCCTATTGTCTATATAAATACTAATAACTAAGTAATATAGAAGATATCATAAGATATCTATAGTAAATACAATACTTTCCTTACCATAATAATAATAAAACTAATATTATCTATTACTAAATTATTAATAATATAATATTCCAGTAGATCCATATCATTACTCCCGCCCCCAAAACACACTTTGTCCTCGAGGTGTGGAAACCTGACTGCTGCGCGATTCCGGGATCCCAAACTCTAACTTGGAAATTTGCCTCGTATGAATCTTTGTGAGGGCCAAAAACTTCGAGATTCAAATTGTATATAAAAAATTCCACAAGACATCTAACTCCTTGAAAAAAAAACACTGCAACTGCTGCACTCATCTTTTCTTCAACGATGGAAAAACTGGGATTTTTCCCTTCACCTAGATCAGCATGCCTATCCCTTCTTTTCTTATAGATCAGCAAGATTTCTTTCACGTGACAATCAAGATCACTATATTGTGAGGTTTGCTGAGATGAGTCTTGACAGCCAAGAAAGATTTTCTGATCACCATCAGTTTGATTTTGGTGAAATCTTGATCACTGACATCTCTTCTGCATTGAGTTCCTTCACACTTAACAACATTGAGAGTGAAATTCTCACTTTGTTGGATGGAATCTTGTTCACTAACAACACTAAACACTTTGGTTTCACAACCATTATCTGATTGAGTACCTTCAACGCCTTCAACACCAACTGATGAGGGCCAGTCTGACACATCGTAGCCCCTCGAAACCGCTATCTCCCTTAATAAGGTTATGAGCTCATTGTGATGCCTTGCACTTTGTTCCCTGAGTTCCGCCATGGTCTGATCAATTCCATTATAACATCGATTTTTCTTGATCCCATCGTTCAAATCCAAACCACAGGTTGCAAAAAAAACTAGAAATTCAAAAAAAAAAAAATCCTGATAAACAGTACCAATGAACAGTAACCGTAACGATGAATAGTGCCAATGAGCAGTATCTTTTTCTTTCAAAAGGTTGCAATAACAACGACTCTGATACCAATTGATGTGTATCAAAATAAGTAAACAAATAATACTTACAATTCGAGAAGTAAGCAGTCTCCTTTCCTGTAATTTGAGAAACAGGGATCTCCAAGAAGTCTAAGCCTCAATTTAATTCAATTCATTCTTAATAAAGTTACAGCCCTATTGTCTATATAAAAACTAATCATATAGCTTGATTAGCAAGCTAGCTAAATAATATAAAATATATCATAATAAGATATCTATAGTAAACTAGATTATTTCCCGCATAATACGTTGTAAAATATATATAACTAATTACATGATAAAGCTTCATAAGATGTAACAATCATATTTATTAGTAACACATAAAAGATTAATTGGACATTAAGTATGACACTTGCTAGAACATCTCCAAATTAAATTATTGCATCATTTGGTAAAAAAATACATCTTTTTTATTATTAAAACAAATTTATCTCTATTATATTATATCACACATTTTGGAAACTTGGTTTTAAAAGGCGATAGGCGCACAAAAGCAACAAGTTCCATTTCCAAAGCCCAAAAGCGGTGGGTTTTCATACGCGAGGCGCACACTTTTGAAAAAAAAAGAAATTAATTATATACTATTTATAACACATAAAATACTAAAACACCACCATATATATATATATATAAATATAGCAAAAATCCTTTTAAGTAGCAAAACAACCTAAAATTCAAGTTAGAACTTAATAATCACAAAAGATAATCAAAAGAAGGTTGCTTAAAGGTTGCTAGGTTAAACTAAGAGCTCTATTCACTATCCCAGTCATAATCAATTCTGGGGAATTTTTTTACAGCAACAAATAGATGAAGAAGATAATGCTTAGTTGTACCGCCAATTGGTGTTATAATCCCTAAATTTTTACCGCCCTTCATTTTTTAGACATATCGGACCCTTTTAATCACCAACTGAGCCTATTTTTTGTGCCTAATTTACAGCCCACAACCATTTATGCCTTCTATACAAAAAAACTCACGCTTTTTAGCGCCTGGGCTTAATCTAAAAGCGCAAAAAAACCCAAAAAGCGCTCGCTTTGTATACACCTGCGCCTTGGGTACCAAAAGCTCTAAGGCTTGCGCCTCGAGCGGGCTTTTTAAAACCAAGGTTTGGAAAGAAAAAAAAAAGATATACACTAACAAAAAAATTCAGTTAAATTCCATCACCAAAACTTGTAGCGCCTGGGCTTAATCCAAAAGCGCAAAAAAACCCAAAAAGCGCTCGCTTTGTATACACCTGCGCCTTGGATACCAAAAAGCTCAAAGGCTAGCGCCTCTGTGCGACTAGCGATTAAGTGCGCCTCGAGCGGGCTTTTTAAAACCAAGTTTTGGAAAGAAAAAAAAAAGTATACACTAACAAAAAAATCCAGTTAAATTCCATCACCAAAACTTTTAATATACCAACTATATATTTACACCTCTTAGTTTTTGTTATGAACTTAATTGTTAATATCAAACTATGGTAACAAACATGTATAAGAAACTAAAATTTAAACCTTCATATATTTTATAACAATCAACATATTAATAAACTTAAGTATGAATTCATATTAAATCGTTTATTGGTACGCTCTCCTTTAACTTTGATTTAATATATGGATTTGGAAAAAAAAAATAACTAAAAACTTTAGTATGTCGATAATTTATTTATGTAATTAAGTTGAAAATCAATCATTAAAAGGTATTAGTTTATAGTATTTATGGTAATGGAAATTTTCTATTGTATTAATGAGTTACAGGAAGAAAATTAACAAGTAAAATTGTAAAAGGGCTAAAGATGTTTTGATTAATTCGTTGGTCAAAAATGACATCATCAAAATTAATGAATGGTTAGATCATCAAGAGTGGAAATCATCCAATACTGTAGACTTAACCAAAAAGTATTTTAGGTTTCCCTTTTATTATATATTAGAGATACAATACTTTCCTAATCATCATAATAATAATAATAAAACTAATATCATCTATTCCAGCATATCTATATCACAAACACATACCAGATACGGAAACCTATCTGCGAAATTGAAACACACACCACAACAAAAGGTTACGCCGGTCAAAAGTGGGGTGTGTTCACCAGTCAATTAATTCAGAAAGAAGAAAGGGAGGGGGTTAAAGGGAGATTGATATATTTTTATATGAATAAATATAGATCTATAAACAAGAACTAAAACTACAAAAAAGACACATCGGCAAAAATGGCCTATGTTGCACCGAGTGTATACTGTCTACAGTAATTATCATTAAATACACACATTATACACTTCTATCAAGTTCAGGGACTAAAATATTCAAAATCTAGTTGAGGAACTTTTTGGTGAAAAGGTTAAAGTATGTTGGCTTTTTTATAAAAATCGCCAATCATGGCTACATATTAGCAGTATCATAGTAATGATAGATAGCATACTCGGGGTCGGGTATGAAAAAAATATGCATCTTGAAAATACCTGGATCTTGGCTAAGGCTGTGGATGAATCAAGAGCTCGTTGTTCTAGTTCTACTTCCCTTTCCATTGCAGCCTGTAATGGAGAAAATCATGACTCTTAAAATTGTGTACATCATAAGAATAAAATACAGGAAATGTAGCAACACTTAGTTAGATCCAAACCATCTTGGTAGCATTGTGTGCAGCACGTTCTTCTTCTGCTCTTCGTTCTGCAGATGCAAGCTCCTCTTTTATAGCCTGCACAATAACATATTCAACAATGTCACAAATGCCAGAAATACCACACAACAATTAGTATAACACAAAGTCCCAAATAGCATTTATTGAGTATCACATTAACATTTAAACCTGTTTCTTACTTGCATCATCCTTGTTTCAGTTAGTTCTCTGCTCCTAATAATCGACTCCATATTTGCCTGGTAAAAAGAACACTTTGTTATACAAACTTGAGCTATTTGGTGATCCATGGTCAAATAAAACAAAAATTACACATGAAATAGTTGTCATCTGTTAACTTAATGATAATTGACAAATAAATTATATCAAAATAATCAACTACATGAAGAAGTGGGTGTAGTGAAGAGAGTACAAAATCATAATACAACATGTTACTGAAAACTCATGATTTTTAGAGAGCGTGTTGAATAAAAAGTCTCGTCTTCTTGCAACAGATATTAGTAACAGGAAGTGTAGAACCGTATGCTATTAATGGGAGGACTCATCGGCAGGCTCGACATTCGCAATCACATATTACGGGAATGGTTTTGTTTTACAGTATATAATGCAAAAAAAATAGTAGCCCTTCAAAAGAAAAGGTAGTTTACCATCAAATTTGAAAACTCTGTAAAATGGTATTGTTTGTGTGAAACGGGCTAAAGGTTCAATGAGAAAAGTAGATGTGATCAGACTCTTAAATTTGCAGATATTATACCAAAACCATAAAAGATAGCAAAAGTGTAAGACGTAAAACTTGCATTCTTCATAGGAGAGCATAAACCTGCAATGATGCTAAATTTCCTTCTGATACAGCAGCCTGCTTTTTAACGTTGTCCATAGAACTGACGAGTGCCTCGATTTCAGCATTCTTTGCACCCAAGGCCTCCAACATACTTGACTCCACTCTACTCACCTCTTCTTTTGATAAAGACAAGTCTTCTTGCAATTGTTGCATTCGTGCCTCATATGACTTGCTCAGGTCTCTCTGTTTAAAAGTAGAATAAGCTGTAAAAGGCATTTCCTTGATATACAAAATAATGCAATCCAAAGCATAGCAGATGCAATAACATCCTGTGTTCACACCATACCTCTGCTACCAGAAGCTCTTCTAATTGTGCGTTTTCTGATTTGTATTCTTGAAGGCGTGATGAAAGCCCAGCACAAACCTATTTAAAGCAGCACCATGTATGACTTTCACTCTTTTTGGTTTCAATATTCTTGCTCTTGCTTTAATATCAAATATAGGTTACTAAACAAATTACAGATATATTCATAAAGAAGTAACACCGTAGCTTTATATAGGTAATTATCCATAACCAACACCCTAATACACGAGGCAGGACTACTTACTATAACTACAAGAATGAAAATAGATTTGAAGTCTTACCCGTGCCAGTCTAGCCTCTTTTGACTGACCAGTGGTTTTTGTACTTCGAAGCAGCCCCTGAGCCTATTGAATAAAAAGAGACATCAACGAAATCTTTTGTAATCTTATGCCATGCAACCAACACACTAGAAAATCTGAAGCTAATAAAAAGAATCCCAAAATACCATGCCACATCAATATAGTTTACCTCATCAAGTTGATCTTGTACTTTCTTCGTGGAACCAGGTTTTTCTTGTACTTTATTAGTGGAACCAAGCTGATCTTGTACTTTCTTTGGAGATCCTGGTTCATCCTGAATTTTCTTTGGGGAAGCAAGCTGATCTTTTACTTTCTTCGGGGAAGTTACAGGTTTATGTTCGTTATATTTCTTTTCATCTAGCTGAGGTTCAATTTTGAGATCATTAACTTTTGGTGTACTAAGTTCCGTAAATGTATCTGCACTTAAAGATTGTGATCCCTCACAGATCACCATCTCATTTCCTTTATCTTTCAATGAGAAATCTTGACCAGAATCAGCTGGATTATAATTTTCAGCACTACTTCCTTCAAAAGTTACAGGTGCTGATGATATCTCCTGACCAAACTTTGAAGAATCCCCATTGACAGGATCACCATTGAAGATTGGTGAAACAGCCTCTCGATTAGTAGCAGTTGTTGGAACATCGTCATCCACTGTGTTATGTTTCGACTGATCACCCAAAGATGACAAAGACACAGGAGTAATTGATTTGGAGACATCATTATTAACTTTGAGTTGGTCCTCTTCTTTGGTTTTCAAAGGCAAATGAACATGACTAATCTTATCATGATAAGCTGAAACAGCAGGTAGATTTTTATCAGATGAAACTTTTGACAGCGATATGTGGGAGATAGTTTTGTCCAAAGAAGTATCAATTGTCGTAGACGTGTCATCAGAAGAAATTCCCTTTTTAGGCTGCAAATAGTGTAATTTCAAATCACTTGTGAATAAGATTACTCATGAGTTTATATAAATCCCACAAAAATACTCTAGAATACCTTTACTTTAGACTTTTTACTCTTTGCTTGAGATCCTTGTCCATTGGAAACTTGGTGGTACAGATTGGCAAAGTCATAAAAAGAAGAAATAAGTCAAATAGATGACCGTCAAATAGATGACCACCATGCAGATATCACAAGTATAGGCTACTAAGGTGGGGATTGTTTGGAACTTAATTAACTTAATGAGTGAATGCCTCAATATAACAAGTCATTAGGATGTGTTTGTTTTGAACTTCGCATGTACAAAATGACTTGACTGAAAAAGTCATTGGTGTACTGCTTTTTCAATGAAGTCACTATTTTTTAATATTTCTCATATACATGTTGTTCCTTCAGCAACAATGCAGCTTAATTTACACAGACAATAGTTATCCAGACAGACAATTTATCTAAACAACACCTAATGAATAAATAAACAAACAGGCCCTAAGCCATGTGTAAAATATTTATCGTTTATTTTTTTCTCAACACAAGTACTGTTTTGGTAATCAGAGAGCAATAACACAATCTATAATCAAGAATCAATATACACACTATGAACTTAGACTATGAAATTGCAAGTATGATTACAAAGTTTCCCGTTTATTGGTTGGCCCTATATATACACTGTGGACCGACACAACCTAATAGACACACCGTTTCAATCTACGGTTATAACTTCCCAATTTTGAGACTTATACATAATACACCCTTAGAATTTATAATATACTATATTTGGTTTAACTTCAACATTGTATAGTACTGAGACCATAGTTGCAACATCTGTTGTAAAGAGATTAAATAATGTTTACTATAAAGTCTCTACATTTTATCATTTTAACTTATGTCATGTTTTTACTTTAAAGTTTCAACCCATTATCGATTTAATCCTATAACATTTTTTACAATGTTTTTACCCTCCAAGTTTTATTTACTTAATGTTTAGACTTTCACAATGCTAATCAGAGATAAAAAAATTATAGACTTTCATGTGCTAATCAGAGTAATAGCACATGGAAACATTCTATTATATATGTCAAATATAATACAGAGATACACTAACTAACCTGGTGGCAGTGAATTTGGTTGCTCATCTCCAACTACCAGCTTTGCCCTTCGATCTACAACTTCAAACAAATCTGTGTGACACATACCATGAGCTTTGCAAGTCACCAAACATTCCAAGTTCATAGAATTACATGTGGGACAAGTAATCATGCAAGTTGCATAAACTACTAAAAATTATTACAAAAATACAGTTATAGGTTGTTTACCAAAAAGCTAATGTTAGAACAAGATTCAATAGCTTTGAAAACATATCTTTGGAAACAGATACATACCTAGATCTATATGTGATACGAACCCATCCCATAATAGGCTCGCATCAAGCCATAAGCTAGGTGTAGAACTCGCTCCCAAAAGCTAGCTCAAAGGAGGAGGGGACACCTAGGCTTATAAACCACCAACCAATCCCAGACTTGGCCGATGTGAGATCGTAACAATACCCCACCCTTTGAAGAACCAACGTCCTCGTTGGTCACGGCTATGTTGGTCACGGTTGGCACCCATCTTCTTTTGGGTCCAAGCCACCACTCCACAGGCCACCACTCCGAGCTCGTTGGTCACGGCTATGTTGGTCACGGTTGACACCCTTCTTTCGGGTCCAAGCCGCCACTCCATAGGCCACCACTCCGAGTGTTGAAACCTTGAAAGGTAGGGTTAGCTCAGATACCAATTGATACGAACCCATCCCATAATAGGCTCGCAGCCATAAGCTAGGTGTAGAACTCACTCCCAAAAGCTAGCTCAAAGGAGGAGGGGACACCTAGGCTTATAAACCACCAACCAATCCCATACTTGGCCGATGTGGGATCGTAACAATATCTATACTTCTTTGTAATGCATTGAAGTTTTAACCCATTACACCAAAAGTTTTTTAACTAATACAATAGTTATTCTTTAATCCATCGCAATCACTCATCTTTCAAATACCCCATAACTTTTAATCCCAACCATTCATTTCACCCAATTATTAATACTCACTCTATAATTCATCACACAACCATTAATAATTTCCACCCTATAAATAAAAATGAGTTGTGAAGCGACTAAGGACCACCACCTTTCATTGCCAACCACGAATTGTTCGGTCTGGCCACATTGCGCGGGTACATGCTAGTTATGCATAAAGGTTGTGTCTATTAAACAAGACTAAACTGCATAATTAAAATGCTTAGATGATACTATAGAAAAGCAAACCCTAGTAACGAAGCCAGGTCAAGAAGAACAAGCGTCCATTTTTGAATTGTAGTGGGACTTCAACACTCGGTTCATGTCATACTAGTGCAAAATGAAAAAAATTGCCATACGAATTTAACAATAGCAGAGAGTTGTCTTTACTAAATGTAAATCATGATATGAAGAACAAGATTCCCCCAATTCTATTATAGAGCAAAAAAAATTGAGCATTTTATAAACTATTTAATTTTCTTTAAAGCTTTTTGCAGCTATATAGCATTAATAAATACACAGATAAAAACTAGATATTATAGACGCTGCTCAAAGTAAAACTTGACATCGGATCATTATACCTTAATCTTCAACAAAAGATCTGGCATTCAATGAAGCTTTGCAAATGGTTGTTGGGTCTTCCCTAAAATTCTATGCGTATAGCTTATAAATAGTCCGTTAAACATAATGCATGTTTTTGGCTGAAATCTACATACTTGTCAGTGACCAGATATTTCGACCATAATCTTGTTACGTATCACAGTTTTTTTTGGGTAAAAGGGATTAATTTGTTACATATCACAGTTGGTTTCTATTTATTATCACTTTTTGGACAAGTAAATTACTAGAATATAATAAATGGATAACCGACCCATTATTGGTCCCATGGCCAGGATCGGTAAATTGGGTAAACACTATGGTTGAAGGGACATGGGACCAGTCTTGGCTTTTATGTGATCTTAACTGATACCAAAACCCTTTTTTCCCAGAAATAATAATGTTAAGTTGCATTTCGATATTTAATGTTATAAATTAAACAGACCTACATCTCTTCTAAATGATTCAGAGTTCATACTTCATACATATGAACCACTTCTTAACATGGTATTCAGATTCAGACAATAACATACATGCCCTAAGTATAAACCTGAAAAATGAATACAATAAACCCGTGGGAAGCCACCACCACAAATACTAATAATATTATATATATATATATATATATAAGTTAAATTAATCCTTGGTGTAAACAAATAAAATGTAAATATGAAAACTAGGGCACAGGAATCATATAAATATAGTACCTACCTTCAGCAGCTTTAAGCCAATGAGCCATATCTTTTGGCAAAAGTATCAACAACAACAACAACAAAACTCGATTCCGGCACCGCCGGAATTCGCCGGAGGTATGATGTACGCAGCCTTACCTCTACCCAAATGTTGAGAGGCTGTTTCAGAAGGACCTCCGGCCTAGGCTTTCACCCTTATAAAAATTTCTCAACGGATTTGTCTCGATCTCAGATCTAGATTTTCATATCTTTTGGCAAAAGTGTGATTATTATTATAATTAATTCAAATGAAGATGAATGCAAAACTCGTTGATTTCTGTCAGTAATACAATTGTAAATTAGATCTTCAATTGATTCGTTTGTTTGTTATGTTTTGTTATGGAATTGAATTGAAAGTGATATCACAGCAATAACCAAGACAAGTGCTGTTGATCAAAGCAAGTTTTAAAGAGACCCGGCTGTATTGTGAATGTTTTTTTTTTTTTTGAACTGTTTTCTCAATGAGTTTGGGGGTTTGTTAATTAATAATTAATGATTAATGATTTTAATATACAACAACATCAACAACAACAACCGCTACTCAATCCCGGCAACAGCCGGGGTTTGAGGGAGGTAGGATGTACGCAGCCTTACCCCTA
>JAOXNX010000019.1:6798897-6821376 GCA_028566075.1 Solidago caesia | reverse complement strand
TCCTTTGCAGGTTCGCCGGCATAAAAACCCCGGGAGGAAACAATCGTTCCTGCCTTAATTTTATTAATGAAATTGAAAATATTACAAGCTAAATAGCACTTTTGATCGAGAGCTAAGTGTAAGATGATAGTAAAAAACTGTAGAAATGATAGATGATAAGAGAGAAGTGAGTGAGTATGTTGTGATTGATCTGATCTGCCTATTCCTCGATCAAAGCCTCATATTTATACTAGTTCTAGCTAGGAGCGTTTAACTAATATTCCGAGATATCCAGGATATTCCGGAGTTGATGTTGAACGTGCATGGACTTGGTGAAGTGAACGTTGAGCTCTTTTCCTCATGTGTTGAATTTAACTTGAATCCGTAATAGTTGCATTGACTTCGTCCTTCTTGACTTTATCTTTTGTTGCATCCGTTGAAGTATAAATGTTGATATTTTCTCATATTCTCAGCATTAATCTCGAATATAGTAGTTCAGTTCAAGATCCTGTAACAGAAAAATATCCTTCGGAGCCAAAATGTCATTTTTAGCATGTTAGTAATAAAATCATTCAGGATCCTAAAAGTCAAGATCCTTTAGACTAAAATTTGACCCCGAACATTCAGCACTTGATTGATCTAGCTCAACATCAGAACTTTTTGTCACATAATCTTCTTGATCTTGAGGTGCAGTCGATGTCCCTTCATCTACAACATCATCTTGAACTTGCTCCTCTCGATACAAGACTATTTCTCTGCATGTATTGTGGTGGTGTTGTTGTTGAGCATCTCTAGCAGCATCAGGGTCATCGTTTTGATCATCTTTTTGCTTCTTTAGCATATCACCCTTGCAGCTAGATTCACCATATATACCTTTACGTTTTAAGATTTTGAGCACAGCTTTCTCTAAATCTTGTGGTGATAACTCAAATTCTTTGTCAACAATTGCCTTGACATCAACAACATATGATTTAAGCTTCCTCGGTTCTCCTACATGTCTTTTGAGGCGCTTCCTCAGTTCTCCTACATGTCTTTTGTTATGTTGGTTTATTTATTTATAAATTATCATTATATTTATTTCCCATATATTGTTCTATGTTATTATATTGATATACGAGCTATACATCTTCATTTTGAGAATAATGTATAAAATTTTGTAGCTTTCCTTTCGTTTATGTATCAAAACTCAATCATCAAACTTTAATCCTTTATCCTTTGATACACTATCTCCTTCTATGACTTCTCTTTTACATCAACACTCAAACTTCACTCACCGTCGCAACAAAAGTACACACACTATTTCAGATCACTAAACCTACTAGTTTTCACTTTCTCATTTGTTACTTCCTTCTTACGTTCTTTCTGTAAACAATCGTTCATACAAAAAATATAATTTCATCTACAATCAATAGAAAACCGGAAGTCATAGTTTCGGATTATGGTATCTTGTAGGATTGAAGATAAACCGGCCGGCATTGGCATGGCCAGATTGAAGAGAAAGGTCAAAAGCCGGCATTGTTACTTCCGGGTTTAATACATGGCTCGACCACACCACCACTTGTCATTCTGGAAGAAATAAGCTGCTAGCTGCACCAAGGAAGGCGTATGTCCGTTAATTCCAACATCTTTGTTTACAGTGGCTGTCAAATACATGTAAAATGTTGTCATGTATGTGTGCTGAGTCGATTACATATCATTTAGGGGAGGTAACTCTTAAGGTAGAATTGTATGGTTTTTGGACCATTTCTCGATGTGCGTGTCATCCTTGCGCAGGGCCATGTTAATCTTCTCTGTATCGTTCCAATTTTATCGGATGTCCCCGAAGGGACAGAATTGTATGGTTTTGGAGGCTTTTCTCTTCCATTCAGCACTTTTTGGTGTTTATTGTTTTCTCAGGTAATTCACATTTGTATGTTGTTTGGCTCTAGAGTATGTATATACTTTGCTCTCTAATGTAATTTGGTTTTGATTTTTAATACAAATTCTAGCTGCTAAAAAAAACGATGTAAAGTTAATTTCACAAATGCTATTATTTTCTAGAAAAGAACTCTATTAATCACCACAATATATATCTAAATGTTTGTTGGCCGTAAGATTAGACCATGAGGTATGGACGCAGAATCACCCATAACGTCATCACAGTTTCACATCAGGCCATCACACACTATAACAAATATGTGTACACTTTTTTTTTTCATACTTTTGAATAAATATGTAGAAATTTGTTAAATTATTCACTTATATATGTGGAAAAATACTTCACATATAAACGTGTGAATAAATTTGAAAAATTACACACTTATATGAAAAAAAGTTAACACTTTTAAGTGTGTAGAAATATATCAATTGTTCACACCTAGAAGTGTGGAAGTTAATTTGTAACACTAATTTCTTCACGCAAGAGGAAGCATGAAGAAATTGGCAGTTACAAATTGATTCCTATATTTTTAAGTGTGAAAATGTATGCATTTGTTCACACTTTTAAGTGTGAACTTTCTTTAAACACATATAAGTGTGAAAAGATTATGATTTTTCAAAATTCCACATTTTTAAATGTGAATTTTTTTTCTACACATCTAAATGTGAACAATTTAACAAACTTATTCACACTTTTTAAAAGTGTAAAGATTTAAGTATAGACAAATGAAATTTTTGTTGTAGTGTTAGTACGTTTTGGGCGCCAATTTTTTATTTTTATTTATTTACTTTAAAAATTACATAAATTACAGGGTTGGTCCTTGTGGTTTTTCCAAATCATCATTGGTGGTCCTTTCATTTAAAAAAAGTCATTGACTATCCTTTATACAGAGATAAGTATCACGAGTGCTCTTTTCCATAAACGTCCGTTTATGGTGTCCGTCAACGCTCTCACGTGCCTTCGGCGTGAGGTAATATAATCTTTTCAAAAACTAAAACGCCACCAGTAATATTTTATCTTTTCAAAAACTAAAAGTACAGTAGCTTTTAATTTTAATATTTTTTTTTGGCCATAGGAGTTTTTAATTCTAATTTCAAAATATGTTAGGGGGTGTTTGGTAGGAGTGAATCCTAAAGAATGGAATCGAATAAAAGAATGGAAAGGTAGAGAAAGAGAATGCTCAAAAAGAAAAGAGAACCATTCTATTGTTTGGTATAAAGAAAGAATCGAACATGAGAATAGACTGAATAATCGAACAAAAAATCAAAAATAGTCTTTTTATGTCTGAGAAAAATATTGTTTCTATATTCCTTCTTTTACAGAGCAGATTTTAAAATTAAAACCTAAATTATAAATATTAAAAGCAATTTTTGCATCATATAAATCGAAACCCATATTGCAATGGATGCGTATGGTTACAAACTTACAGCCCAAACCCTAGAAAATTGATGAAACATTTTAAGAATGCTCATAAAGACATACCTCTAATCAATTGTTGAAAGGATGAACAGAATTTATAGGTGGCTAACTTCGACAGCAAAGGGATTGAATTTGTTTTGAATGTAAGTGCTATAGGTTTTTGTGATTTGGATTTTGACTTTCAAATGGGAAAGAGGTGTGAACGGGAGAAGTTTGCTTTCTTTCTTTCTATTTTTTCTTTTCTTTTTCTCGTTTCCCACCGTTTCTTCTTCATTTTGCGTGGAATTAGGAGAATGGAATTGTTTCCCTTTTCTAACCCCTCATTTCCATTCTTAGTTGCAACCAAACAAGGGTAGTTATTCCCATTCCATTTTCACCCTTTCCATTCACCCCTACCAAACACCCCCTTAGTGTCCATTTTTTCTTTTCTATTACCACAACTATAGAACAAAATAATAAATAAATAAATAATCCAGTTATGATTTGTTTGCATTTACAATTCCACTTCCACTAAAAAAATTAAATATTTTAACATATAATGAAATGAAAAGAAACACTAAATTGGCTTATGTGGTTCAGAATAAGCTAAATAAACTTTAGCCATCAAATAAAAGCTAGGCCAAACACCCCCTTACTTTAAAAATTTATGTTTCATGTCATCTTATAATTACCCATTTTTTAGTTATTCTGCTTATGCAGGTGACCTGCTTATGCAGGTGAAGAGCTTTTAGAAGTCATAACAATGCTATATGTTTCATGTCATCTTTTGGTTAGATTCGCGTCACCCGAAATTATAGTGACCTTTCCGTAGAGCTGTGACATTAGACATGGATGTCGTATTTTTGTTCTTCCGGACAGGCTGATGTAATTATTAAAGCTGACAATACGCAGGGAGTCTCAATTGGAGAGACCCAAGAAAAATATAAATAAATAGCAAGTATAGAAAATGGCTATAGCCCAATCACATCCCAGCATTAGAATAGCATAACACAAAACTTTGCACTAACCAACATCAAAGGGTTAGTAGACCAATTCTTCCACCTTAAGCAGAGTTTACTAGATAGATATCTTGTTTCATTGATATTGTAGATTAACCACCTCAATTTCCTCATGAGCACTTCGAGATCTGTCACGTATAAGTTGGTTTTTGACACAGTTGCTAGGATCGAGTTATAATCCCTGGTTTCATTTAGACATTCCGTGTGATCCTAATATCACTTCTTTAGCATACAACTTAGCCAACACCAATATCAGAAAACCAGACTTTTTCTGATTTCAATTACGAAGGGCGATTGTCCAACACTTTTTTAACATTAATATTAAAGTCTTCAACATTATGTTGCTCTTCAAGAATTCTGTCAAGGGATTCGACAAAGGAGTTGCTGGGGCGTTAACTTCAATAAGATCCAGTGTTGGGATATCCCCAATTTCAAGTGGTATTTCTTCAAGGTGTTTGCATCTTTCCACCACTAACCATCTCAAACATGGGAAAATCATGCTAGAGGCCTCCCACTGTTGGATATTCAAGCCGTGCAGTTTCAAGAACTTTAGTTATTGAAACTGCTCTTCACCGGGTTCCCATCTGGGTCATAGAAATGCATTGTTAAGTATCTTTAGCACCTGAAGGTTTCCAAGGAAGATAACACGCTGTTAATGAAAGACTTTTCAATGAATCAGGAAGCCTCATTTGGATCTTGGTTCAAAGTGAGTGATTCGAAGTCTCCATATCACTCCAAGGGATATTCTAGCTGACCCTTTACAAGTCTGTGTAAGCCTACTGTAAGCCACATCAGTGTTTCTAGAGAAGTGAGTGGTTCGAAGTCATGGTCATCGTCTGCAAGAGTCGAGGCAGTAAGCTTCTTAATACCAGGAATATATTTTGTCCAAATTTTACCCCCATTAGAGAACATCACTTTGAAAATTGTTTGCAAATTCATTGGTTTTTCAAATGATTCGAAGTAGATAATACCGTGAGTACTCCTCAAATGCCCTAGATTCACCAAGTTGGATATAGTCGGTGCCTCGGTGGCAATGAATAAGACATGACAGATCTAATGATGAGGATTTGAAGGTTCCAAAGATTGCAAATGGAGGACGGGAAACCTCCATAATACCAAAAAGCAAGGTACCTTAAAAAGACTAGTAATTCTATAGACTTCGGAATTTCTTGTAGTTCACAGTTTTGTAGATACAACCCCATTAGGGTGTGGGGAGTGTTCCCCTTCCCGTCACCTATTTTTCACAATTTCTCTCCTCCTATCCCTTCCCCTCCCTCATGCAAGGAATACCCCTCTTCCCTTCCCCCATTTCACACCCGTTTTTTCAATTAAAAAATAATATTTGAAAAACGGACGAGAGAAAGTAGGTGAGTGAGGAGGCATGACTGTCACCATTTCCCTCCCCTCCTGCTCGGTACCCACCTTGAGGAATGGTGTTCACCACCGGTACTTCACGGTACCTCTCCTATGCTTCTGCTCGGTACCCACCTTGAGGAATGGTGTTCACCACCGGTACTTCACGGTACCTTAGAATTGGGTATGAATGGAAATACCGGTTGATGTTAATCGAATAAAAACCACTATGAAAACACAATAGTGATTGAAGGCTTAGGCTATGTTGATAATAAACGTTGTTGACCATTAAGTCAACATTTGTGAATATGTGGCGCAAATAACTCATTTAAGTGTGTATTTTCATGCCGAAATGTTCTTTTGTAGATTTTTCCAGGCAAAGCTCCCTCAAAAGATCGTGGACAGAACAAGTTTTAATAACACCACTGAACTTACAATTTTATGAACTTTTGTACATATTGGCATTTGTAACAGACAACTAGTAACCTTTGAACAATAAGTAGCCTTGCTACAACTATAGTCTTTCTAATACATGGAGTTCTATGACCTCTTTGTACTCATGTTTTCACTAAATTGTCGTCTAGTGTACTCTCCCTAACGGGCCAATGGACGATGATGTACTATGAACTACTATGAACAATGAAGAAGCAGAACGAAGTGATATCACTAGTGGAGAAAATGGAATGAAATTAAATTTTTTGCTTTTGTTTTGGATAAAGTGTTTTTAGAAGATTTTTATTTCGTAAACTACAAAAATCACTCATGAGGGAGCTTAACAAAGGAGTTATAACGGCATGGGACCAAAATCCTACCACATGGATGATTTGGGTTTCGATTTTTCCACAGAAATGAAAAGTGTTATTTTCAAAGGACCATAGGGATGAATTTTGTACTTTACCTTATTTTCCAAGAAACTCAAGGTTTGACATATTTGGTTTTTATATAAAACTCCAATTGCAAATAAAGTGCAAAAAACGAATTGATTCAGTTTGATCCATATCTGTTTATGTTCAGAGGTATCTATTTTTCCATGTATGTTCAAAATTCCAATCCCATTATTGTTTTACTCGGAGCATATGTAGATGAAATGAACACAAAACATATATAAAAGTTCATAAGATAACTCGTTTGCAACAATTCAGGTTCAACAAGTCTTCTGCTAAAAGTGAGACACTAAATACTAAGAACATAACATAAGTGAAATCTTCTCATATATGCTCTTAGATGGGCCGAATCTCGAGGTTGCATACTATAAGGCCGGACATTGTTCCATCATAAGTTATCAGTTTTAGATTCATTGGAACACTGTCATTTCTTAGCTTGGACTTTGAGTTGAATTTCCACACAGTCACCTCCATCCATCCATCTTTCCTTGCTCTCGGAACCGAATCAGTATCATGTAAATTCCATGGGCTTGGGAGTCTAAAATAAAGAATTCCAGCCTCTTTGTTTTTCCAGTTGAGGAGATCTCGTATTATCACCGGACCATGCAAGCCATTACATTTTTCTGAAAGTTTAAATACGAGGTAACACATGTAATCTGTATCTGGTGACAACATTTGACTTTCAATCTTGCACTTAATACCAAATACTTGTTGCGGTAAAAACTCCACCTTTTCGGATCTACATGAAAACAATTATGTGAGAACATACTTCTTGAGTACCTAGTATATATGTATATTACATCAACGGTGAATTTCATGGTTCAACTATTGATGTAATACTGGTATTTATTGTTAAGGAACGGCAGAAAAGAATAAGAACTCAAATTACATAATATAGTTTTAGCTCGAATAACTTCCAACAGTTGAGAAATGCACAAGGCAAAGTTTAGCTGTTAGAATAAGAAGATGTTATGAATTGAAGTTTTATCAAAGTATATGCAAACCTTGACACAGATGAGGGATTTAAATCAAAAGGCTTCATATTACAAGAGTCGTATAGAAATTCCATTGGTGAAAGCCTAAGATATTTCTTTTTGTTCACTTCATTTATGCTCACTTCATATACTTCGAACATCTGTGCACCAAATTGTTATAAGAATTTAATTCTAGCACTACAAAGAATATGCAAATTCTCCAAATGAGTAACATTAATTATAAGGAATAAGAAGAGGACCTTTTCACCATCCTCGTCATTTCCAAATATCTTGGATATTTCTTGACATTCAATCATAGATTGTTGCACCTCATCAATGTTTGAGCATGATTTCAAAACTTGTTGGACAACTTTTGACTTCTCAATTTCTTCACAATTAACCTGCATAAAATTTGTAAGACCATTGTTAAACACTTGCAATGTAGAACATTAAAATATACCCTCCTTGTTCCAAAATCTAAAACAAAAGAACCTAGAATGCATATTAAAGTAATGTTTAAACTTGCATTGTCAATGGATCGAAACTCAATGCCATCAACATAAATGATGCTACTTCCACAATAGCATCGTGAAAAGCTCTTTAGAAAAGCCTCAAACTCAACATCTTTCTTGTCATTCAAGAATCGGCACAATTCAATCATCATCCACTCATCATCCCTCCATGTAGCGAAATATGCATGTAAGTTGTCTTTCCCCCTTTTGTAACTTAGGTTTACATACTCCCTTTCAGTTCGAGATTTTCTTGATTGGCAAAGCTTGAAGACTAGATGAACCCCATAGTTGATTCCTGGAGATAGAAATTGAGTTTTTATCCTGATTTGGATTTTCAAATTAGAAATATCCAACATCTGAGCTACTTTCTGAAACCTGCAAATGTTATAAGATTTTAAAAGTATAAATAACTAAATAAGTCAAAATGTATATTCTCCAGTGATAGGTGACAATTAGATGTGTAGATATATGTCTAAATTGTGATTGAACATGTCAATTTATGGTTGAATAGGCATACTTTGGTTGCATTTCAGGTTGGAAGATAATCGGGATAAAACGCGCATTTAAACAAGAAAATAGAAATAATTAGTGGAGGTCTTAACTCTATTGTCAAGGACCTTAAATGTATTGTGGCACCATAAAATTGGTACCTGATGGTTTTTCTTGGAAATTTCATGGCATAAAATTACCGAGTTAGAATTATAAAGGGCAGTAAATTACTATCCTTTGTAAATTTACAAATAGTGCAAAGTTTTGGTGTGATTGATTTCTAGGCTGACAAAAACCCCAGAAGCAAATTACTGCTCGTTTTTATGGGTGGACAGTATATTTTTCTGTAATAAATAAGAGTTTTGCAAAGAATTATCCGGGGGATATGAAAGGCTCATTAAGCAACGGTTTGGGAATCTTGGGGCCGCATTTTACAAGCACAAAAACCTAGAGTGAAAGGAGGCAACCATTCCTTAAAGCAATCAATAAGGAATCATCATCATTCTTCGCCACAAATTAAATCATCTATGGCACAAGGAATTCAATAATCAACCATGGAAGCTTTGAAGAATATTATGTTTAGCTAAGTTTTAGGTTATATCTCCCAATAAACAATCTTTGTTTAATTATATTCAATAAACCTTATGCTTAGTTATGTAAACATTTATTTTTGGTGATGATTTATACAACTGACTAGTATTTGTTTAACAATTTGTTATTTTGAATTATCGTAAGACATTATTGCCAGTTAATGATTCATACCAAGTTCATCTAGTTTAAGGATTAAGACGAATCGTATGGTTAACATAGATGGGAGACCAGAATGCGCGGGGTATGAATTCTTAATACTGTCCGGACGGTCCAGTAGAATATATAGACCCATAGTCAATTGTGTATGCAACTGTCAACGCTAACAACAACCAGAAGTTTGAAGCTCAGCCTCAATTGATAAACATTCTGCCAATATTTAAGAAAACAGCATCCGAGGAAACGTGTGAGCATCTCACGGAGTTTTCGGAGATTTGTGCAACCAATCAGGTGAATATATTTATCCAGGATGAGGTAAGGTCATGTCTTTTTCCCTATTCACTTAAAGACAAGGCTAAAAGATGGTTTTTTATCACTTACAACTAAAAGTATTAGTTCTTGGACTAATTCGAAAAGACAATTTCTTGATATTTACTCGATAAATAAAACTTCTGATGTTTGAAATCAAATTAAATCTTTTCGACAATTACCACATGGAGCAATTTCATGAAGCTTTCAAACGTTTTAATGAATTTTTAAGGTCATACCCATAATGAAGTTCCAATGTGGGAGCTTGTCAAAGCTTTTTATGCTGTGTTTTTTACTCGTATTAGTGACGACGAATGGAAATTTTTGGAGCACTAATTAAAGTTTCAAAACCCTAGCATCAGTTGACTGAAAACTTAATAATGCTCCCCTAGTACATGATGTTTCCAATTCAAGAGGTTTTGAAAAGGATATACGGGCAGATATAAATGATAATTATCGGGAACTTGATCTCTCATAATTCTGGGAGTGGTAGTGTTAATGTTTTGCAAATACAAGATATTTTTGCATCATATGGTGATCCAAATCATTTTGCAAGTTCATGCCCAATATGGATGCCATCTGTAATGGAGGAGCTAGTTAATGAAGTGAAAGGAAGGAGATATGATCCACATTCCAACACCTATAACCCAAGCTGGAAGGATCATCCAAATTTCTGGTGTAGTGGTAATCATGCAATGAATCCCACCAATCAAAATCAAGGAAATCAGAAATTTGATCAGCAACAAAGACCCTTTCAAGAAAGATGTCAACAAAACTACCAGAATCAAAGAAACTTCTAGAGGATATATCGAAACCTAGTGCAACAACAGTATCAAAATTAACAACAATTCCAAAACCAAGGTCCTTATCAAAACCAAGGTCAAAGGCCATTCCAGGGGAAAAACCAAAAGCAAAGCAATAACCAGCCATCTAATTCGGAGTCAAAATGGAGTTATTCATAGGAGATATGAGGAAGTCAAACCAAAGAAAAAAACAAAAACTGAAGCAAACACCAAGTCTATTATTACCCTCAAACTACAGATGGATCAAACCACTAGGCAAAGGGGAGCTGCCGTGATACCCAGATTTCAAGCTGGTACACAAACCACTAGGCAAAGGGGATGCGAGCATGGTTAGCTTGCTCCGGAATTGTAAGAAATATGAAAACAAAGTCGGAATGTCAGATGAATCAAAAAACACGTATAACCAAGGTAAGGTTTCTTTTGCTAGCGATAATGAGAATAGGTTGGGAAATAATGATGAATTTCAAGTTGAAAATGGGGATGATAATCGAACTAATAAATGGTTATTGAAACCCACAACACAATGCTTTCAAATTAAACTAGGGGAGGATAATGTGAAGGTAATACCACACCATTTCTCAAAGCTTAAAAGACACTTGTCCCTTTTCTTATGGGAAGAAAGGACCAAAATCTGAGGATATGTGGGAAACTTTCAAACATGTCATTGAAAGATCTTTGCACCCAAAAAAGGAAACTCAAATCATCGTTACTTAAAAAGGTGGAATTGAGTGAACAAGTTAATGTTGTTTTACCTAGTTCCTTTCCACCTAAGTTCAAAGATCCAAGAACGCTTTTGATTTTTGTAACTGTTGGTAACATCAATATCAAAAAGGCGTTGTTGGATTTCGGGGCAAGTAACAACATACTCCCTATTAGTCTTGTTGATGGATACGGGTTGGACACATTAAAGGAAACTGGCATTATTTTTCAACTTGCCGATCGATCAAGAAAGATACCACATGGTGTATTGGAGGATGTGGTTGTTAAGATTGATGATTTTTACTACCCAATAGACTTTATTGTAATGGATACTGAGGCATCATATAAGGATACTCAACCTATAATCATCCTTGGTCGTTCATTCTTGGCTACAATTGGATCATTGGATATAGAATTTGGTAACAAAAATTTGATTGTTATTTGATAGATGCTATCAAATGGTGTATATGTTCCTCTCATTTTGGAGAACAACCCTTTGGAGCAATGTTAATCTGTTTACAGGGAAACATTTTTGGAGAGAGCAGAGTTCCAAAGAATTGAAGATGAGTTTCTTGAATCCTTAGAAATGAGAGTGCGGAAACAATTAGTGAACTGGTTGAAGTTCAAGAGAAGTGTGTTAAGGTAAAGAGAAAATGAAGAAAAGCACCATTGATAATGCTATGTAGAAATAACGCACTTGAGAGGAAGAAAAAAAAAGTCCCAAAAGAACACCAATCAACATCAAACCAATACGGCTAGGGAATGCAAAGTCAAACACTTCAATCAGATTGGGAAGAGAAACTACAAGATATGATCAAAGTTGGGAATGCATATATTCGGTTGTCGCATCATGTTTACTAGAATTTCCAAGTAAAGTGTGTGGTAAGTGTTTTGAATTAGGGATGAGCGAAATAACCAAAAAACTGAAACCGTACACGTACCAAAATACCGTGTCGAAGGTATTCGGTTCCTAGATTCTACAGAATTCAGTTTTGGTCGGTTTGGTACCGGTAAAACCGAATTGGGTACCGATATTTCGAAGGGATATGAAGAGTTGGTTAATTTGCATATACATATACTTGTATCTATCTATTAATGTAAGATATCTATTAATCAATATCTAAGGAATATGAAAAATTAGTTATTCTGCATACCCGGACCCATTTTTTGTAACGTGTTGGGTACCGATTTCCCTTTTATAATACATACATACATAAAATAAAAAATCTATATACCTATGTCTATTTTATACTCTTGAAAATGATGATTCTAATTCTCACTAAATTCCACCAAAGCTTTCTTCTTCCATGGTCCTTTTATTTATATGTTTTTCGTTCTAATTATTATGTACATATATATAGGGGTGGGTTATTCAAGGAACATCTATTTTCAAAAGAAATGAGTGGCTCATATTTGTTCCCTCGTTTCCTTGAAAATAGGTGTTCTCAAATTATCCTTCATATATGTATCTCTGCATGTATCTTTGGAAAAAATATGTTTTGTATGTATATGTTGCTCTATATGCGACGCATTTTATGGGACGCATCACAATAAATTTCGGTACAAACGGAATAGTACCGAAAAATGTGTACCGAACTTTAGTGTCTTCAATTCGGTTTTGATTTTGGTTTTTGGATGAAATCGGTAGCGGTATTAGACGGTATCCGTATGGATCAGTTAGGTTCGGTTCCGTACCGAGTACCATCCCTAGTTTAAACCACCATCAGACTACGATTAATTTCAATCAAGTGTCGTCGGGCCGGTAACGTTAAACTTATTATTTTATTTTATTTGTATATTTTTGTTTTTGTGAGTCTTGTTTAACCTTTGTAGCCAAAAGCACACTTTTGAAAGGTTCTATAACCAACTTTGGTCATTTCATTGTTGTCAAATGAAATGACCAAAGTTGGGGAGGGGATTTAATCAATCTTTTTACAAAGTGTCATAATTATGAATTTAACCCCAAATGAGTTAGAGAACTTACTTGTGCTAATTGACCTATCTATAAAGTTTGAAATAATTCTTTTGACCTGGACCGGAACATATGTAATAGTTTCATTTCCTTTGTCCAGACCTAAATTTCACTATTTCTTTTGTTTTAACCAATGCCGCCAAATGAAATACGGAGTATCAGATATATAAGATTGTTTTGTCTACAAATAAGTTTTTATACTTTGTTATCATGTAGTAGTATTTTAATTTGGTGAGCGTTTAATCAACAATATATACATAAGTTATTTTCTGTGATTAATGAAGTAGTTAAAATTACTGAGTTAGCTAGGATTTGCTTGTCTCAAACAACACACTAATTCATATACGGTGCGGTTTTATTTTTTTTTAACGGATACTAATTCTAGTCTTAGGCCCACACTTACTCGTACTCCTAAACTGCCCTAATAACTCCAAGATACACGAATGCCATAGGTTGACCCCTAGACTTATTCCCAAGAGATAAGAGCCTCTACTACCCAACATTATCTGGAATGGCATGTATCGTGCTCTTTATAAACACTCCAGTTCACAACGATAAAAGCTGTAGAACCATACATATGGATATAACACCCGAAAGATAAAAGAGAAAGGAACCTGGATTCCACATTTTGGAATCGATTGCCATATGCGTGACGAGCGGTTTTTGTATGAAAACATCATTGCGGATATCATTTCATTTCTTCCTCCATTAGCACCGAGCGTAAACAACTGTTCTATGCAACAAACAAATCAACCCCCGTGTAAATTCTATTGTCCCATTTATTTTAAACTAACATTTTGTCACACTATCTTATAAAACAAAAAAATTATTCTATATCATAGCATTAATATTTGATATTATACAAACCAATAAATAAACATTAACTTAAGGTTTATCTAATGTTACATACTTACATATGGTTGGCTCCCTGGCAGTATATATGCATGTGAACGTAGATGATGTAGTTATGATTTTGGTTTAGGGTGTACCAAATAATTTATTAAACATAAATAATGTTACGAGGCTATAAGCCATTCATAAGGCTATTAGGGCAAAACAACTACGCCATAGGCGGAATTACATAGAACATAGAGGTAGTCCGGGCTACGGGTCCGCTAGATCCATGTAATTTTTTTTTCCTGAAAAATGATGTATTCTTTATTGGTGCTACGGATCCGGTAAATATGGGATACCGGTCAATGTAACTAACTCTAAACTTTCGAAAGATTATCTTAACAATAAAACTTATAAAGACGTACTTGTGCAACTACATGAATAATGGAAACTACAAAAGTGCCAAAAACTAAAAATTCATTAAAAATAGCCAAAAATTCATAAAAATCGCTAAAAATCGTAACAATCTAGTTGTTATCATTATTTTACCCCATACAAGGTTAGTGATAAAAAAAAATTGTGATACAGGTCACTTTCAATCCTGGTTTCGCCACTAAATTAGGTGAGAAAAATTATTTTGGATGACCCAAATTTTTCCGAATAAAAAAACAAATCCAATTAAAATACACAACCGGTATTAAATATTTAAAGATATATAGTGGGTCATGACCACCACTACCCTCACATAGTCACATGGCTCCGCCCCACAAACAAAATACTTTTTTAATTTGTAAAATATTTTTTACGTGTTTTATTTTATTAAAACCAAAAAAAAAAAAAAACAAACAAAGAACACTGATTTTGTAAGAGCATATTATGACTTGATTTTGTAATGGGCATTTAATGAAGTCATACTATACTACACAAAAAAAATACTTTTTTAGTAAACGAATATAAAATATTCTTTATGTGTTTTTTTTACAAAAAAAAAGAAAGAAAAAACACTGATTTTGTAAGAGCATATTACGACTTAATTTCTCGGTTTGCAAATGGAAGTCTTCGCAATAACGCAATTATTCACACCAAAATATGAAAAGGATTGACAGACTAAACATTCTTTTACGGAGGGCAAAAGTTGTATAAAATTATAAAATATATAAATAAATAAATTAGATATGATAAATAATGTACGATTCGAGCTAATTATTACCAGTTTGCCTTGTTGAAGGAGGATTCCTTTGGTGAGCATGTTATATAGATCATTTTTCACTTTAGTAGAGTACACCTCTGGAGTTTTTGACATCTGAATATATTCTTTATACAGCTCTTTAGGCAATTTGGAGTTCCACATCTCATAATCCTCCTATATATATATAAAAATAATAATCAAATCACACATTTAAGAACTTTATTTAATAAATTGACTTTTTTGATATTAAAAAAAAACTAAATTTTTTTCGAGAAATATCATTTCTCCTAAATATGTTTTGAACTTTTGATAAAAGATTATATATTGTAGAAGTATGAAACACTTACTTGTAATTCCAATGCATTCTTAAGTTGTTTTACTATCTCTTGTGCATCGGGCTGCAAATCCTCTGTATCTACTATGCATTTCAGAGCAATCTCCTGATACGCAGTCAATGATTCTGGAGCAATCTGTTCCTTTATACCCGTAAACACCAACTCATCAAGATTCCCTTTTTCCTTGTAGTTTCTCTGAGCCAAAGGACCTAAAGACCGAGAGTGATCATCACATCCCTCTGGCCATGCCAATCTCCCGCACATCATCTCCAATAAAACCACACCAAGTGAATATATATCGGTATACCTACTTGATCCTTGGTGCTGTGGGTCAAAATAGCCCAATGAGCTCTCAGTTTCATTATCAGTTACCCATTCTCCATACAACGCCGAAAAATTCTCAAAGTTAGAAACTTTAGCGTTCCAATCACCATCTATTAGAATGCTACCACTTTTGATGTCTCCGTGCATCAGGTATGGCTCCCTTCTTCTATTAGGGTTATGAAAGAAGTTCAATACACTTGCTACATTGATGCATATATTGAGGCGTTTCGTCCAACTTAGACTAGTATCGTCCAAATATTTATCAAGACTTCTGTAATACGCATGCTGAAAAACAATGATTTTTTCATTCTTTTCACTACAATAGCCTTCAACAACAACAATATTAACATTCTCCTTAAACTTGTAATGAATTTTAAGCTCTCTAAAAAATTGTTGACGGCCTTGACTTGATTTGCTATCCCATCGCTTCACAAGCGCGGTGGTGTATCCATTAGCGTTGGCATGTGGAAATTCTCCTTCATATAGCTTCCAGTATCTTCCCTCGCCAATGCACTTCTCATTACTGAAGTCATGTGTTGCCGATTTTATGTCTTTTAGTGAAATTTGTGGGCTTTCCTCAACGTATTCCTGTGAATCATGACACTCTATTAACATAGTAACTAATTCATTCAAAAATATGTTGTATATAGAGAAATGCTATACTTTAAAAAAAGAAGAAATTATAAAAACAAATGTCATATCATAAACCAATTACTACATCAATAATCATGTGACAGATGAGATTTTTCATTTGTTCAAAGCACATATTATTAATTACTCTGTTTTTAGATGTTGTAATTCTACAATTTCTCTTATAATAGTATCTTCCGAGAAACACACTTACTTGTTCACTCCATGCATCCTCAAGTTTATATGCCATATCTGATGGTCTTACAGGCGATTCTAAGCAATCACTGACAATCTCGACAAATAGATTCAATGATTCTGGAGCAATCTTTTCCTTTATCCCCTCAAACACCAAGTCATCAAGATTCCCTTTTTCCTTGTAGTGTCTCTGAGCCAAAGATTTTAAAGACTCGGAATAACTCTCGCATCCCTCTCCCCGATCCAATCTCCCACACAGCATCTCCAGTAAAACAACAAGAAATTCAGTTTAACTGTCCTGACATGTTAGGTCCTTGAGGCTCAATTCCAAAATAAAAACTTTAACCTTCCAATCACTATCTATTAGAATGCTACCACTTTTGATGTCTCCAAGCCCAATACCATTCGTATGTAATGAGTTCGCTTCCTGTGCAACATCCTTGCATATCTCGAGGCGTTTCATCCAACCAAAACTAGCATCGTCCAAATGCTTATCAAGACTTCTGCTATATCCATGCTCATAAACAATGATATTTTCATCCATCTCATGAGAGTAGCCCTTGATACCAATAATATTATTTCTCCGGTACCTAACCTGGGAAAGAAGACTACGCCCAGCCAAAAATTCATAAGCCGCTTCACGAGACTTATTGTCCCACCGCTTCACTAGAGCAGTTGTGAATCCATCAGCGTTAGCATCTGGAAACTCTCCTTCATATAGCTTCCAGTGTTTTCCTTTGGCAACACACTTGTCATCACTAAAGTTTTGTGTCCACAGTTTTATGTCTTCAAGTGAAAGTTGTGGGCATGCTTCAAAGTTTTTCTGCCAACCATGACACTCAGTTAACTTTGGAATTCAAAAGTAAAGTTTATACGTATATCCATCACATCATAAAAACCCACAACCTAATGATCGATCCGCTAATTAAACTATTTATACCATATCAGTTAAAAATGTTTAAAGTATCTTTAATGTTTTGGGCTTATAAAACTTAGAACGAGGGACCACCGTTTAACTAAATTAAATCGATGGTTTATTAATTATAATTTTTACTCTTGAAAGGGAAATAAAGATAAGAAAGTTGGCGATGTAGAAAGAGGCGATTCATATGCAAAAAAAATGTAAATACTTACTTGAAGACTCAGTGCATAAGAAAGTCTTTCAAACAAGTAGCCGAAGGATGGCTTATCATTCTCAAAGCACTCATTGACAACACATATGAATTCTCTCAATGATAAAGGATCGATTTGGTCCTTTATACCGTCAAACACCATCTCATCAAGTTCATGTTCTGATCTATTCCACCAGTGGGAAGCCAAAGGGCCAAAAGGCTTAGATGGATCTTCTGACGCCAATCTCCCGGACAACACCTCAACAAAGAGTACGCCTAATGCATATCCATTAGATTTTTTGCTGACGGTAACGATTGATGGGTCTAGGTTTTGGGTATTTTGATCAAATGTGTCGGTTGTAGACAACTCCAAATTAGCAATTTGAATCTTCTGCTTACCATCTATTAGAATGTTACCACATTTGATGTCTGCTGCATGCATCATCAGAGCCCCTTCACGGCTGTCAAAAAAATCCAATCCATTTACTACATCCACGCATATCCTGAGGCGTTCCTTCCACGTAAGACTAACGTCTTTCAAATGCTTATCAAGAGTTCCTTTTGATGAATGCTCATAAACAATGATTTTTTCTTCCATTTCAGTACAATACCCGACCAGCTTAGTGACAGCCTCATTCTTATTCTTGAAAACAAATTCAAGCTCTCCAAAAAATTGCTGATTTCCTTGAACAGACATGTTCCATCGCTTTGCAACGATGGCGGTACATCCTTTAGCGTTAGAAATAGCTTCTGGAACTTCTCCTTTATACAGCTTCCAGAATTTTCCTACTTCAATGCAATTGCAATCGCTGAAGCCTTGTGTGGCCAAATTTATGTCTTCAAGCAACACTTGGAGGTTGTCTTGGTTGTTTTTCTGTTAATCATGACACTCGATCAACTTCATAAGTCATAAATAAATTGACAGTTACATTAACAGTTGTCAGCCGTCTTTGAGAATGTAAAAAATTTGGATTTGGGTTCCGGCTCGAGAATAAAAAATTGGCGTAAAATAGTAAGTTAATATAATATTTAAAAACATAATATTACCACGATAAATGTTTTTACATTTAAAACAAAGTATGACAAAATAATATGATATAGTTTATATTTTTAAACAAATCGTGCGGCTCTCCTCACATTTATAAACATGCTGGGTAAATAAGTTTTAAATAAATTAAACAGACCCAGTGGTTTTTTAAAGTCTCATAGACAATTAAGGCTCATTATATTAGTATTTTTTTTAAATAAACATGCCAAAGGTTTTAATAAAAAATAAAATAGAAAAATATTGCATACGGGGTATTTGAGATATAAAAAAAAATATTACATATATAAAAGTAATTGTAATATTAGTTTGTTTAGAGAGCTTCCTATGATGTGTCAGTTCCTTTGCCGGTATGCAACTCAAAACCAATATCAATATTATAGGCACGTTCTCATCGGTTTTCAAATTCGGTGGGTTTAAGGGAGAAGAGGAAAGACAAAAGCAAGTGGGTCCCCAACTAATCCAAACCATTTATTTTTATTTTTATTTTTATTTGATAAATGGTTGGATGATGATAAAAATATAAAATCAGGAGGAAAGTGAATATGTATTGTTGGTAGTGAGAAATTCATTTTAAAAATGATAGGTAAAGTTAACGGCAAAACTGAATTAAAATGATATGAATCACTATAGATAGTGTTAAAAAAAAAATCCAAAACAAGTTAATTACTTTCAAATAACCAAAAAGGAACGGAATTTATATCAAATAGCTAGTAATAAATTTTTTGTGCATTTTGTACGTCCTCTTTTGAAATACAAAATAACATATAAATTCATTAATTCAAGAGTACTTAGACGTGTTTTATTTTTTTAAAACTCTCATTATCCCAAATTTATGTCTTCCAAGCAAAATTTGGAGGTTGTCTTGGTTATTTTTCTGTTAATCATGACACTCTTTCAACTTCATAAGTCATAATTAAAAATGTTTAATAGATAGTTGTTATAGATAAGTTGACAATTACATTAACAGTTGGTAGTAGGGCTGGCAAATCGTGTCTTACCAGGTCTTAACAGGTTCGGTGCGCGCAAATTTTTGTTCCATTAGGTAATTGGTACTTGAGGGACTTATATTGCACACATTAAACACCAAGGGTTGAAAGTGTAATTATAATTAATTATAAATACAATGCAATTAGCCTACTTTACTCTTCCTCTTCACTTTCACTTTTCTCTCTAAATACTTGTGTGCTTCCCTCTCTAATTCGGTTTTACTCCTAACCGAAATCTTCATCCCATTATTATACAATCATCTTAATTTAGAAACCCGACAATCGTAATGGCTAACTTCTTCAACTCCTCCAACGGATCATCGGGTATGTAACTTTATAATATTTTCATTATATTATCTTTTCTATATACGAATCAATATTATTTATTTTAACATTTGGTATTAGAGCCAAATGGTTCATTAACGATCCCATTGATTCGTATATGACTTATTTTGTTCCATAAATCGTTTTTGGAATGAAAAAACGAAAATATGATTTTCAAAATACTAAGATGTTCTTCGTGTTCATTATAAAACTCATCTTATTTTCTTGAGTTTAATCTAAATCTTCATGATTTTGAAGCCTAAAAGTGTGAAAACCGAAAAGAAAAAAAAAATTATTAAGTTCGGATTGGATAAACTCTCCGAACTTCCTAGCCTTGATGGGCCGAGTTTGTCCACTAATGGCCCGAACATAGCTAATGGGCCGAGTTTCCTTACTGATGGGCCGAGTTTGTCCGCTAGTGGGCCGAACATAGCTAATGGGCCGAACTTCACTACCAATTGGGCCAAACTTCATTAGTGGGCCGAATTTAGGCAATTGGTTTGGGCTGAATTTCCTTTATGGGCCGAGTTTCACTGTTGGGCCAAACATGAACTTCGGCTGGGCCGAACTTGGTCCTTAACTTGGGCCAAACTTAGCCAATATTCTAGGCGAACTTAATCCAACTTGGGCCAAACTTAAATTTTGGATGACCCGAACTTAAAGTTTGGATGACCCGAACTTAAAGTTTGGATGATCCGAACTTAATTTTCAGTTGGGCCGAACTTAATCCTTACTGGGCCGAACTTAATTATTAATGGGCCGAACTTACTTACTAATGGGCCGAACTTAATTCCTAATATGTTTTTCTTGGTCAAGAACGTGACTTTGAGGCGATGATGGTCTGAATCCATTACCAACCGTATTTAGACTTGGTTACGACCATGTTTAGATACAACCGGAATTCGGTTTGGGTGATTTAATCCATCTTGGTTCACAACATTGACTGAGAAAACTTCGGGAATGAAAATAAGTCGAGTTTGACATTACTTGTTGAATTTGACCTTACTTGTTGAGTTCGACTTTATTAGTTAAATTCGACTTTATTCGTTAAATTCGACTTTCTTTATTGAATTTGACTTTATTTGCTGAACTCAACCTTATTGTTGGACTTGACTTTATTTGTTGAATTTGAATTTATTCATTGAATTCGACTTTATTCGTTGAATTTGAACTTATTTGTTGAATAAGACCTTATCTAGTCGAGTACGACCTAATTTTAACAAGTTCGATTTTGCCTTAAAATGCTATGGAAATAAAGAATTTCCTAGCTAACCCTGTACTTTAAGGGCTTCGCACTAATGTACATGTTCTCATCATTTGTGCCCAAAGGTCAAATATGAGTCTCATGTTGCACTCTTTTCCCTTTTGCATAATGAACACTGAGTGTATTAATTATGCCCAAAGGTGATTTAATATGCTTTGTGTGTCAAAAGGACCATTTTCATGCATAATACACACGATGCTTTATTTTGTGCCCAAAGGTCAAAAGATAAGTGTTGTGTTGCATGACCCTAATGCTCATGTTTACTTAGATATTAGTTATTTCTGCCCAAAGGTGATGTAACATCTAAGTCGAGCCTTACTTTAGCTTATTGTTTTGGTGTTTACAATAGGCTTACCTATCACTAGCTTAATTACTACAATGGTCTTAGTCTCATCACTTTAAGGAACATTACTTTAGGCCTACTTATCTTAGGTATTGTTTGGGGTGAAATTTTAGGCTAAGGATATTGGTTTGAAAGAGCACCGTTATGAATATTTATGCGCCAGGATCTTCTCTTAGAAGATATTCCATGGGATTATTTTAAGGATATTAGCTTACTAACAGATTTGTTGTCTAATATCTTCAATTGCTCCTTTTTAAGATATTAATCGCAGAATCTTGAAGAAAACCACAAGATATTTCTGCTTATTTACATTATTCAGATAACGAAAGATTTAACAAGACATTATTCAACACATGAAGAAAAGATTAATAACTGTTGAAGACTTAGTCTTCATTGTTGAAGAACTTTAGCTCCAAGAAAGAACGAGTCAACACCGAAGTTCAAGGCATTAACGTTAATAAAACCAAGTCAAGAGTAACATGCAGAATATCCCATCAAAATCGGGATTACAACAGGAATGATAGTTAGCTTTACACTATAAATACGAGGCTTTATGATCGAGCATAGGACACAACATATTTTACACTGCAATCACACTCACTATTCTATTCTCATCTACACTTTCTACAGCTCTTATCTTTATTTTTCTACACTTAGCTCTCGATCAAAAGTGCTCTTTAGCTTGTAATATCTTCAATATCTTTAATAAATTAAGGCATGAACGATTGTTTCCTCCCGGGGTTTTTATGCCGGCGAACCTATAAAGGATCAAGGGCTTTTCCTCGTCAACAAATCGCTGTGTCATTGTTCTTAAGATTTCTTTACTTTAAAAGCTCAAT
>JAOXNX010000019.1:6760982-6774253 GCA_028566075.1 Solidago caesia | reverse complement strand
GGTACGTCCTGGGTTATGTTGCTGCGGACTATGGATGCTTAATGGACCAACATAATGGGCTGCTGAAAAACTGAGCTCGTGAAGACTTGATGAAAGGAAGGTATTTTCGTAATTATGTCTTTGTTTTTTCTGTTGTTATATTTTGAATGAATTAGCCTAGCAAAATATCCTACTTTTTAGCTTAGTCGGTAGTTTGAAAATAGTGGCAGAGCATTTCCTTTTATTTGTATGCATATGCACTAGCCATGAGCATATGAACCGGAAATTGCGAAGGACCTGTTGTAACTCCAAATTACATAAAACATGAAAAAGAAAACTATCCAAATAAAAAATAAAAAATCCAAACCACCTAAAACAATATCATCAACAAATACATTTTCAATCCACTTGAATTCCTTTGCCTTTTATACCTATCTAAGTTCTTCCTCCATATCTACAAACAAATTAATAAAACACACATATGTAATTTAAATTTGATATTGATTTAAATGACCTTTAACAAAATCTTTATCTTTTTCTAAATCGACGCCTTCATCATCCATGTTAACTGCCATTTTGGATGACTTTCTCACCTCTTGGTGCATATCAATGCCTCCACTAAAGATGAGACAACCTAGTTCTATAGGGATCAAAAACATGACCACCCATACTAAAAGCGGATTCGGATGCAACGGTAGACACTTGTATTGCTAAAATATCTACAACATACAAAGATATTAGAAACTATCAAATTTTACAGTTATAACAATAATTGATTTTTCTTATAATAAACCTAAAATAGAAATACTTTTAGCTTTAGATGCTATAATTGGAAACCTTGGAGCATTTAATTTCCACCAAACAAGTACATTAAATCCGAGATGAAGTTGACGTGGCTCGCTAAGATACTTATCTAACTTGGTTTCAATATTTGTTGAGCCACCTCCACTACTAAGTAAGAAAGCATCCACAACTGAGTTGTCACCTTCAGTTGATGCAACTTTAAGTGAAAAGTTCTTCGATGGCAAACTTGAACTTTCACCTAAACTATTTAACTTCGTTTTGTATTTATCAAATAATATCCCAAAGGCTTTTTCAACTACACTCGTCTTTTCTTTAACCATTTTTTCAAATTCATTATAGGTAATTTCCACACTCCGATTATAAGAAAGCAAAATTCAAAACCCATATTTAATACTTTGCATCTTCATACAAGGATCCAAAATTAAGGCAAAGTACATATACATGCTGAGTTTCATAAAATCTCCCCGATACTTATTAAATTTATTCTTCATTTTACCGACCATAACCACAAAGTCTACCCCTCTTCTTTCCACTTACCACTTACGAAGGTGAGCACGATATCAAGAACTTCCATGAAAAATTGATGGGCAACCGGATAAGACGTCCTCCAAACCAATTTCGTTTTTACTTTGAACTTCTCCAAAAAGTTAACTTTTTCAATGACCAGCGAATCCGAACGGGTAAGTACATACTCTAAGTCACTAACAAAAGATGGGCTATTACGCTCATATTTAACAAATACGTCTCTTACCTTCTATGCCGTTTTCAACATGTCTAATGTTGAGTTCCATCTAGTGGGGCAACTTACACAAAAGAACTTTTTCGACTCACATTTTGCCTCAATTATACATTCCTGAATTTATCTATTCTCTTTGTGGAATTCTTAATATATCTAAATGCCGAACGGACATCGTTAATAGATTCATCATAACTACCCATGTTATCTTTCACAATCAAATTAAGTATGTGTGCCATATAGCTATTTTGAAAGTGTTTCCCATCATCATACAAGTTCGGCAACCTATCCTCTAAGTATTTAATGGCCCTATCGTTAGAGGTTGCATTATCGACGGTTATGGTCATTACATTCTTTAGTTGCCATTCACTAATGCAATCTAAAATTTCCCACCTTGTATCGTCACCTTCGTGACTATGAATACACTTATAGTTAACTATTTTCTTTTGCAATACCCAATCATCATCAATTAAGTGCTCAATACCATGTAATTCTTTCTTTGATTCAGACGACGTCCAAGTGTACACGTGGGTGGCCTTGTTTAAAAAATTGTGTAATTTTTGTTTTTCAACAAAATATTTTGCCACCCCTTTTGAAGCGGTCCAACGAGAAGACAACTTGTAAACAGGGGATAATGCATCAAAGAGCTCTATTAATGTCGGGTGTCTAATTAACAAAAAGGGTAACTCGACTACTACAAACAAATTTAGAACCACCCTCTAAATTATGTCCGCATTATAAACCCATTTATGAACACTACCACTACTACCCTCCCCGTCACCGCTAGTTTTTGTCAAACAAATGTTACTTTGATTGCTTGGAACATTATGAGGGTTTTTGGGACACTTTTACATATGACGGTTCAAAGTAGATGAACTGTCCGCATGGTAAGTCTTCTTACAATAGATGCACCGACCTTTAAAAGAATTGCCTTCAAAATTAGTGAATGGATCAAAGTGATCCCAACATCCTGTCTTTAAGTTACGTGTATTCTTCGGGTTACTTTTTGTGCGATAGATCTTCACTCATTTACTCAATTTTGTGACCCGTTTTTTTTTCTTCTTCTTCTTCTTCTTCTAACATTCAACATTTGATGGTTGCTCAAGGCCTACAACTTTGTCATTTGATGATAAATGAATTTCATTGATTGTCGATCACCATCCTATGTACAACAACAAAATCATACTTAGTCAACTTTATAATACATAATAATAAAAATAATACATAGTACATTCTGTTAATGAATAAAAAATTGTAATAATACATGTGTAGCATACAATCATGAACAATTAGTACATACTGTTATATATGTAGGGACTGGTTATTGTAAAACAAGTATTAAAGTAAAACAAATAAGATAAGATCTTGATAATTGGATCATGGTAAAACTGATGCACGAAGATTCATATAGAACAAGTATATACACTGATGCACGAAGATTTTCATGATGCACAATGATTGTTAGTTAAGAAAAAAGGATTGTTTTATTTGTTTTACTTTAATACTTGTTTTATTTGAACCAAAACTTATATATGTAACATACAATCATGAACAATTATAATAATATATGTAATCATTAAATGTATAACTAAACTATTCGGTCCATGCAAAAACAAGAAATTTGAGATATATATTATATATACATTGGTTCACTTTGATCCATTCACTGATTTTGAAGATGGTTCCTTTAAAGGTTAGTGCATCTATTGTACAAGCTTACCATGCAGGCAGTTCAAAAAAAATGGTAATTCTACTTTGAACCGTCATATGAAAAAGTGTAAAAAAAACCCTCATGATGTTCTAAGCAATCAAAGTAACATTTGTGTGACAAAAAGTAGTGGTGACGAAGAGTGTGGTAGTGGTAGTGTTCATCAATGGGTTTATAACGCGGACATAATTTGGATGGTGGTTCTAAATTTGTTTGTATTAGCTAAGTTACCCTTTTTGTTAATTAGACACTCGACATTAATAGAGATCTTTGTTGGATCGCTTCAAAAGGGGTGGCAAAATATTTTGTTGAAGAAAAACAAAAATTACATAAGTTTTTAAGCAAGTGTACCCAGGTGTACACTTGGACGTCGACTAATCAAAGAAAAAATTACATGATATTGACAGCACACTTTATTGATGATGATTGGGTATTACATAAAAAAAATAATCTACTTTAAGTTTATTCATAGTGATGATATAGGGATGGAAATTTTCAATTGCATTAGTGAATGACAACTAAAGAATGTAATGACCATGACTGTTGATAATGCAAAGTCTGATTATAGGGTCATTATATACTTGAGAGATAGGTTGCCAAAACATGTTCAAATTAAGTGTATGACATACATACTTAATTTGATTGTGAAAGATGACATTGGTAGTTGTGATAAATCTATTGATGGTGTCCGTTCGGCCGTTAGATATATTAAGAATTCCATGAGAATTGATAAACTTCAGGAATATATAATTGAGGCAAAATGTGAGTCGAAAAAGTTCTTGTGTGTAGATTGTCGTACTAGATGGAACCTACTTTAGATATGTTGAAAACAACATGGGGAGTTGAGAGATGCATTTGTTAAATATGAGCGTAATAGTCCATCTTTTATTAGTGACTTAGGGTATGTGCTTACTCGGTTGGTCATTGAAAAAGTTATTAACTTTTTGGAGAAGTTCGAAGTAAAAACGCAATTAGTGTCGGGGACATCTTATCTGGTTGCCCTCCGATTTTTCATGGAAGTTCTTGATATCGATGCTCACCTTCGTAAGTTGGAAGAGGAGGTACACTTTGTGGTTATGGTCAGTAGAACGAGGGATAAATTTAGTAAGTATTGGGGAGATTTTATCAAACTCAACATATATATGTACTTTGCCTTAAATTTTGGATCCTTGTATGAAGATGAAAAGTATTAAATATGGGTTTCGAATTTTTCTTTTTTATAATCGGAGTAAGGAAATTACCGATGGTGAATTTGAAAAGATGGTTGAAGAAAAGGCGAGTGTAGTTAAGAAAGCCTTTGGGATATTGTTTGATAAATACAAAGCGAGGTTTGATAGTTTAGGTGAAAGTTCATGTTTGCCATCAAAGAACTCTTCAAGTAAAGTTGCATCAACTCAAGTTGACAACTCGGTTATGTATGCTTTCTTATTTGGTAGTGGAGATAGCTCAATCAATATTGAAACTGAATTAGATAAGTATCTTTGCGAGCCACGTCAACAACTTCATCTTGGGTTTGATGTACTTGTTTGGTGAAAACTAAATGCTCCAAGGTTTTCAATTGTAACAAGGATGGCTAAAGGTATTTTAATTTTATTATACGTAAAATCAGTTATTATGATAATTGTATGCTTTGTTAATTTCTTATCTCTATGTATGTTGTAGATATTTTAGCAATACAAATGTCTATCGTTGTATCTGAATCCGCTTTTAGTACGGTGGTCGTGTTTTGGACCCCTATAGAACTAGGTTGTCCACATCTTTAGTAGATGCATTGATATGCACCCAAGATTGGGTGGTGAGAAAGTCATCCAAGACGGTGGTTTACATGGGTGATGATGAAGACGTCGATTTAAAAAAAGATGAAGGTATTGTTTAAGGTAATTTAAATCAATATCAAATTTGAATTTACATAACATATATGTGTGTTTTATTAATTTGTTTGTGGATATGGAAGAACTAAGAAAGATAAGTATAAAAGGCAAAGGATTTCAAGTGGATTGAAAATGTGTTTGTTGATGATATTGTTTCATGTGGTTTAGAGTTTTATTGGATAGTTTTCTTTTTCATGTCTCATGTAACTTGGATTTACAGCAGGTCTTTTGCACTACATATTTGTATTTTGTTCTATTTAATTCTGAGATATGCTGCAATCTATTAAATCCACATACTCCTATCTAGTTCTATATAAAGCTCGCCCAGGTACATTTAAGCCCATCAAAGAAACGCCGCCAACATTTGCAAAAAAAGTTGAGCCAAACCGGTTTAGAATGAGACTGACATAACTCGACCGACAGCTTAACGGGTCGGGCCTCGGGTTCAATTTCCTTCAATTTTGGGTTTTGTGCCTCGACAGGCCGGGCCGGGCCGGGTTTTGTCTTAGGCTCATGGCTAATATGCACAATGGGAAGGTAGTTTTTTTTTTTACAAGATATCACGTATTTTCTCCTACTGTGTGAATTTGGTAATCTCCATTGCTATTCTTATTTGGCAAATAAGGTGTTCTTTCAAGTCTTTAGTCGGTTGTTTGGTGGTGATACTTTGTAACCTTGCGATTGGTTGAAGTAGCCCGACACTGAGCGCTGTTAACTGTATCTTGTTTTCGTTACGGTTGTCATGTTATTATTTATGTGAATTTTCAAATCTGTAAGCATTCGTATATCATATGTTCTTTTCAGTTTCAAGGTGATAAGTATGGTTGATCATGACGCTCCAAACAACATATGTATGTGGCCATGTGGTATCATGGTGAATTGTCTTTTAAGCATGTATCATAATATGTGGGTCACTGAATTTCTGTCAAGCTCATCAGATATGCCGTCTCAAGAGCTCATCTGTTTTTTTTTTTTTTATATGTTTGGAACGTCAAATTTGAGCCCAGCGGCATGCTCCAATTCCAGCTGGAAGCATTTTTGTTCACATCAAGATTTTAACCCAATACCTCAGTCTCTAAGTTTCCCTAAATATCAATCCATCTATTGATGGTTGGTACAAGAGCTCATATGTTTATATCACTAGTTTGTAATTGCGTGTGTAATCAACTAATTTAGATTATTATACAAATACATCCATAATGTAATATATGCGTTCGTATTATCAACTTTTTAATTGTGTACCATAACTTCTATAATTACATACATCTCAACTATTATAATTTGTTAGAAATTAGAAATACACACCTACATACCTATCACTCGCCAATGTGGGGGTTAGCTTACTTGGTAGAGGCTTTGGCCTCTTGGAGAGAAACGAGGGTTCAATTCTTGACAATGGTGTTTCTTTGAGTTTATAAAGTAGAGTAGGATTTGCTGATTAAAAAAAAAAAAAAAAAAAACCCATACCTATGACTCGTTATTACCTAAGTATACCCTTCTATTCTCCTTCCCCGATGGTCCAAACTTACCACTAAATATTCTCAATTCATCTTTCTTAACAATGCCGTAAAATTTGGATTTTGAATTTGGTGGATATAATAGATATATATATATTGGATTTGATATTGGCATATGGCATTGCTTGGAACATTGGTATCCAACAACATTTATAATGTGCATATATGATGTATATTAGAAGACTTTAGATTTTTTTGGCAAAGGTATTAAAAGAGTTTTCCGGAGGTGTTTTTTATTGGAGCTTTCTCTTAAATTAAAACCGTACAATTCATCCAAACATATTAAAAAGGGATATTGTCATCAAAATGTAACCAAATATGCACAAATGGTTATGTTGTGTAATGAACTATTCGGGTGTTCATTTTCAATTCTCAGTTATTAGATGTACCCAACTAATAAAAAACTTAAAAACTCACAACGTGGCATTGGACGTGACAGCTTATATATATGGTTGTCACATATACCCGGGTACATCCAATAATCAGGAATTGAAAGTTCATTACATATAATGAACACCCGAATAGTTCATTACACAACATAAATATTTGTCTATAGTTGGTTACATTTTGTTGTCATTAACCTTATTTAAAAACAGAGTATGGTTCCAAAAGATAATCATATTTATTTTAAGCCTAACAAGGAGGGGGAGACATATGGCAAAATCAATGATGGAGATTAAGAAAGAGAAAATGTGTTATACATGTGTCAACAAATAAATGGGGTAGGCAAATTATTAGGCATATTATTAGGCATATTTTTTAGGCATATGTATCATTACTCTTTAAAATATATAACAAAAGTATAATTGAGTTTATTTTTTATTGAGTTTTTCCTTTAAAGATTTAGAATTTCCCAAACTCTTTCTCTAAACCATTAATGCCAAAGGATTCTTGAATCTTCAATACCTCCGGCTGATTCAACATCAAAGTTTCCACAATCAAGAATATATCAATTTCCTCTTAGTCCTTGTTGGAAATGATATTCATTGCATGCTTATACCAATCTTGTTCCAAATTATTTGATTTGATTATTTTGTTCTTTTTCAACTCCTCCATCAAATTGCGAAGCTGGTTGTATATTACCTCAAGTAACTCCCTTTCAATTGCTTTAAAACTCTCATACATTAGCAATCCTAGTCTTTGATGCAATGTTCGATCCTTCCATTTGTTTTTCAACTTCATCAACACTAATGAAAATCTCATCAGGAATAGCAATGAGAAGATAAGATCCAGAAAGTTTGTCTCCTTTTGTGTGATTGTTTTGTGTTCATTCATTTGACTAAAGGCAAGTGGAGTTTTAGAATCAGGTTCACACAGGAGATTTCCCGAATCATGGATTAGTTTTCTGATCCGTAGCAGGAGTCCAAGTGAAAATTTTAATGACGTGTCAATTTGGATTAGAATTACAAGAACAATTATTCACGCTACCAGGCAAACAAATAGTTGGCAAAAGTCTAGCTGTCTGCGTAGCCTTTTTTTCGATTTCGTATTTTGTGGTTGTTATTCTTATTAGGGTTTAGGGTCTCGGAATGTAATGAACTATACACGAATGTTTATATTGTGTAATGAACTACTAGGATGTTCATTGTATGTAATGAACTTTCAAATACTGGTTATTGGATGTACCCGATCAGTCAAAAACTTACAAACTGACAACGTGACTTTGGGGACGTGGCAGTTTATATTGTTCCCACATATACCTAAGTACATCCAATAACCGGAATTTGAAAGTTTAGTTTATACAATGAACACCCGAGTAATTCATTACACAACATAAATATTCGTGTCTAGTTCATAACATTCTTAGACCCTAAACCCTTCTTTTTATTGTCATACATGTTATGTTCGTAACATATTATATCATTGTTATCGAAGTAACTTTATTTGTATTAATAAATATTATTGTCATATATATATATATATATATATATATATGTTTATTATTGCTACATGTTATGTTCTGCTTCTTTTTTTTTTTTTTTTGTCATTTTTCGTTTTTACACTTTGTTATTGTTCTTATTATTACCATATCGTTATTATTGCTACAAGATTATTCGTAACATATTATATCATTGTTATCAAAATTTCGTTATTTGTATTAATAACATATCATTATCACATTTATTTTTTTATATTATTGCTACATGTTAATTATGTTCCGCTTCTATTTTTATCGATTTTGTTTTATACTTTTGTTGTTTTTATTATTGTCATACGTTATCGTTATTATTGCTACAAGCTATGTTCTTAACACATTATATCATTGTTATCGAAGTGTCATTATTTGTGTTAATAACATATCGTTATCATATGTTTTTTAATACTATTGCTACGTATAATGTTCGTAACACATTATATCATTGTTATTTAGCGTCGTTACTAGTATTAATATAATTATAGTAGTTATATACTTATATATGTTTCATTATATGTGCTAATACAATTATTGTTTAACTTTTATATCTGGTATAATTGACGTAAAACTATTATTGTTATAAGTTTAAATAAAATAAAAACTTTAAATCGTTAACAATTTAACCATGTTGCGAAGTGCGAGGTCTCGTTTAGTATAATACTATAATTATCGTAAGTTATGGAAATATTTATTAAAGTACAATTTATATTATTCTGTCATTTTCATAGAGGTCATATTAGCATCGATCTTATATTCTTATTCACGTCAAACACGTTTTTAATTAATCAACTGCTCCCCAACATGCAGTTGATACAACAACAACAACAACAACAACAACAACAACAATCACTGTACTCAATCCCTGCATAAACGGGATATGAGGGAGGTGAGGTGTAGACAGTCTTGCCTCTACCCAAAGGTACAGAAACTGCTTCCAAAAGGACCTCCGGCCAAATGGAAAAAGGAACAGGTAAGAGTAGGAGGTTAGTAACCATACTTGTCGGCTGCGTATCACATGTCTGCATTAATAATAGAGAAGAAATGACAAAAACATATCTAACAGACATACCATATAAGAGCTTATTTGGACATCTTAAACAACAACATAACCGCATAATAAACATAACTACATGCATAAAACCAAGCATGTGAGACGGAGCAACCCCAACAACCAGTTGATGTCAACCAAATATGCGTAATTGCGTATGCCCATGAGCCACTTTTTTTATCCATTGAAGAAAATTAATGGTCAGCCAAAACTAAACAAATCTCTTTTCACGGATTACCCAAAAAATTTCATTTTAACCATTTTAATAAAATTTAACTAAAAAGGTAAAAATATCTTTTTATGACATAATTTTTAGTTTTCTTAATTTATAATTTTTTTTATCAGGTAAGAAAGCAAATAGCATATTTGTATTTTATTTTTTTCTTGATTTATATATATGTAGCCAAAACCAAATTTTGGAAAATGGCAACAATTCATTAATATTATATTATATGATTATGATAATATATGTATACATAAAATTAACATTAACATTATTATATATAATTATATATATTATCTATATATATTAAAATTAATTCATTGAAAAACGTGTAAAGAATATAACTTTTGGCTTTCATTTTTTTTTTTTTTGGTTGCCAGGATCACATTTTCATTTGTTTTTTTGGTTTTTGATTTTTTTAAATTCTTTTTAATTATTTTCCGTTGACTCCATAATCAATTTTTTTTTTGTTTTCTTTGGTTTTGAATTTTATTTTTTTTAGTTTTGATGGTTTTGGCTTTTACAATTTATGGTATATAATTTAGCCATTTGTTTATTTTGATCGAGTAAGTATATTATAGTAATTTCGAACCGCGTCATTTTTTTAAACCTTTTTGCCACCATTTATATTTTTATTTTTTGTGTTATATTTTTTACACCAAAAGTTTTATCTCTTAATTTTTAACTTTTGCATTTTGACATTAAAGTTTTTGTTTTCTAACCCTTTTGCTAACAACCTCTTTTTTTTTATCCTTTGGTTTCCAACTTTTGCATCTTGACACTAATGTTTTTGTTTTAAACTTTGGACAACAAAAATTTTGATCTCTGACAATTTTACACTAAAGATTTCATTTTAAATTCTAGGCACCAAACGAGCTCTTTTCACTTTCACACTAAAGTTTTTTATTTTCGTATTTTAATTAACACATGACAACTTGATTTTTTTTATCAATTGTATTTTTAATCAAATGAATACTACATGTTCTCTTGAAAAAGTTTGCAGTTTTTTAAACTCCTGACCTATTAACGCATACGCTTCCAAAAACCGACGCCGCCCACTGGGCGGAGCGAACTTGTAACAAAATATATCATCGTTATCGAAGTGTCGTTATTAATAATTAATATTCCCTTCGTCCCATTAGAAGTGTCCTATTTTAAATTTTCAAAGTCTTTGTTTTTAAACTTTAACTTTAAATATTTTGTTTATGTTATATAATACTTAATGAAAGTTATATGAATTGATTGAGTTTTAGATATGTTTTCATTGGTATTATATTCATCAAGTATTATATAACACAAAAAGATATATTTAAGGTCAAAGTTGAAATACAAAGACTTTAAAAATTCAAAATAAGACATTTTTAATGGGACGGAGGGAGTAAGTACATTATATCATTCTTCTAATTGTGTCGTTATCGGTATTAATATAGTTATTGTTAGACATGTTTTATTATTTCTACTAATACATTTTTTTTTATAAATTTAAATAAACTTTTTCTTCTATATCGTTCACAAAAGTAATGTCCCCCGAGGCAACACCGGGGTGACATATCTTGGTATATACTAAATATCATATATTCTTGACAAATATATTAGTAAATAGTGTTCCTAGTAGACTAGTGGTGGTGGAGATGCATCTTAAAATCAACAACGTTCAGCATAAAATCAGAGGTTATGGGTTCAAATCGCACCCCATGTCCCTTTAATCATAGTGTTATGTTATTTAATTTTTTCCATGTTAATCGTAAGTCCGGTCGATGGTGGGGCCGATAATAGGTTGCTGGTTATCTATTTTTATATTACTAAAATAGTATCATGATGAGTTATTTGGTTTAACGTTGTTATCTTAGAAAGAAAAAAAAAACTAATGAGAAAATATGATGGGACGAAATCAAATGAAAAGAGTTGAGATTGAAATTATAAGAGAATTTTATAATTGTAGAGTAAATGAAATTAAAAATGTTGTGATCATGAAGCCTGCAAAATTGTCAACGGTACCATATGGCGTGCATTCAGAGTTTCCCTTTCGTCACCAGCTTGTTCCATATAAAATGAGAAGTAATTGACTTAATTTTAAGCATTAATGGAACTCCAAATTCACTTTTCTCTCCTGATTTTCTGTATTGCCATCTATTTGTTCACTAAACTTAGAAGCTCAGGCAACGAAAACCTTCCTCCACAACCATGGAAGCTTCCTTTACTTGGACACTTGCATCACCTCGTAGGAGAGCTCCCACATCGAGCACTCGGAAACTTGGCCCAAAAACTGGGACCAATTGTTCATCTAAAGCTTGGTGAAGTCTCGGCTGTCGTAATCTCATCTCCTGTTTTGGCTAAGGAAGTCTTGAAAACCCATGATCTCTCTTTTGCAAATAGGCCCAAGCTCCTTAGTGCTGAAATCGTTGTATATAACTATAAAGACATCGTTTTTGCACCTTACGGCGAGTACTGGAGACAAATGCGTAAAATATGCACCTTGGAGCTTCTAAGCGCCAAAAAAGTCCGATCTTTTGAATCTATTCGTGATGAAGAGTCTTGGAATCTCATTGAATCCATTGGCATTAGAGGCAAAACTACATGTAAGTGAACTGATGAGCCCGGTTAACAACTTTTTCTTTCGCTACTACAAGAAAAATGAATTTTAATGAGGACGAATGTCCTCGCTAGTGAGGACGGTCCACGCAAAAGGCTATTGCGGGGACAGTCTTCACTAAAAGTGTAGTCAGCAAAAGTCCGACCTATTTTTTTTCCCATTTGACATTGACTTTAAAAAGAAAATCATAAACAAAAATAAAATTTATCTTTAACGAGGACAATCCTCGCAAAAAGGTTGGTCAAACTAAAAATTCAATGCTGACCATATTTTTTGGCGTTTAGTGGCCTTTATTGAGAACATTAAGTCCTCACAAAAAACTTTATCACTAAAAGTCATTTTTCTTGTAGTCTCTTCTTGTCCTATCGGTTGGGTTGCTGGACCGGTTCTTTTGAGGGAGGCCTTAGTAATTCTAGTTTAACTATAGTTATTCACCAAACTATTTGGTATACAAACATTACTAATTTTAGTTATGGTAAAATTTCTAGCTTTGCCGCCGTACGGGTCAGAAACAATTAATCTTAGTGAGAAGATTTTCTTGATGATGAATGCCATTGCAGTTAGAATTTCGATTGGAAGCAAATGCAAGGATCAGGAAAACCTTCTTGCACTGATTAAAGAGTTGATATCTTTGTCAGGTGGTTTTAATGTGTCTGATTTGTTTCCTTCTGTCAAAATTCTGCCTCTAGTTACCGGTACGAGGAACAAATTGACAAAGATACACCACCAGATTGATAAGATTTTAAACCGCATCATCTCGGACCATCAACAACGTAGTGCAACTGGATTGATCGACCAGCATGAAGACCTTCTTGATGTTCTATTGAGGCTCAAAGATGATGGTGGGCTTCACTTTCCATTGACTTCTGATAATGTG
>JAOXNX010000019.1:6657647-6670585 GCA_028566075.1 Solidago caesia | reverse complement strand
GCTAACTTGGTACCTATAAAGAATTAAGAATCATTAATGTGATGCAAAGACTCGAGATTCATTAATGGAAACAAAATTTGCTGATTTGTGACAATCCTGATTAAGAAAGCTAGAACCACCTGAAAGAAGATTAAAGGATTCCGAGTCTGTAGAAGGCAGTTTCAAGGATGATTGACTTGCAAGAACTGCACTAGGATCTACGAATGTCCCAGAACCTATAAAAGATTAAAGATTCATCAATAAATGTTCAAGGTTAATCAATGAGTATTCAAGATTCATCATAACTTGAAATCTTGTCAACAGCATACCTGTAAGCATCCGAGATTCATCAATGGAAGTGAAATCAGCTAACTTGGTACCTATAAAGAATTAAGAATCATTAATGTGATGCAAAGACTCGAGATTCATTAATGGAAACAAAATCCATGAGTTGCGTACCTGAAAAGATTTGAGCTTCTTCAATGGAACCAAAATCAGTGAGTTGAGGATTTGGTTTATTTCCATATTGTTGATTATCAAGATCAAAAGATGGTGGAATTCCCCGCAAAAGGTTCATGTTTTGGTGATTTGGTGGCTGTGAAGATACAAATGCTTGAAGTTTGTTTGGGACGTGGTTTGGTGGGACTACTGGTGGAGCTGCGAGGCTATTAAGGGTCACACCACTTGTACTGTTGAGCCTACCAAGCATGCCAGATGGAGCATACACACTAATTGGTAATCTTCCTGCGTTTGGTAATGTTCGAAAATCTCCAAGTCCATCGATAGGGTTCGTTCTCATATAAGAAGATGCATCATTGCTGCCTCCAAAGGCAACCATCATGTTAGAATGATGACTTATTCTCCTCAGGTAAAGCCTATATTTCTGTAAAACACATTAAGTTAGCATAAATTTATGGTTTCCCACATAAGGTCTTTCACTTAACTGCCAAACAAGCGAATAAATTTTCCATTTAAACTAAAAAAATAGTATCTTTTTGTTTTGAACAGCAAAGACTCGCACACTCCTAGCAACCTATTATCTATCTTACGCTTCTGTCTCGAGTGAGAATTGAAAATAGATGAAAAAACATAAATTAATTTAATTTGTTCCCATTTAATCCCAAAAACTGGAACTATTTCCATTTGATCATGAAAAACTGCACCTTTTTTCCATATAAATGCACTTCTTTTACCAAAAATGAACTTTTTCTCCATTTAATCACCAAAGAGCAAAGAGCATGTATTTACTATTTGAACACACTTTTTCTCCATTCAACAGCCAAAAAGAGGCAGATTTTTAAAGAAAATATATACCTGGAGATGGCTTGCTACATTTTCCCTAGTAAGGCCATCCACATTCATCAGATCAAGAATCCGTTTAGGCACAGCTTCTGCATTAATTAGAATAAAAAACAATAGTTAGTGAATTCTATACATGCAAAGAGTGTTATATTACCAGCGAACTCACTCTCAATGCCCAGTTGATTAACAGCATTGACGAATTTTTTGTGAAGGTCAATAGACCAAACAACACGTGGCCTTTTCTGGTTCGAAAGTGGATCATCACTATCATCCCCATTTTCATCATCATCGTCTTCGTCTTTTCTTTTTCGATTCATCCTCACTATTTGATCTCCACCTTCATTTCCTTGATTTGATCTCTCATTGTTGTTTGACTTTGACTTTGATTTTGTCTCAACTTTTCGTCTGATAACATGCTGCCATATGTTTCTTAGCTCCTCAAGGCGAACTGGCTTCACAAGATAGTCACAAGCACCATGAGTGATCCCCTTCATTACAAGCTTCGGGTCACTGTTTCCCGATAACACTGTAACAGTTTCAAGATTCTTTTATCAATTTTCCAAAACATAAATTCAGTTGACCTCAAAAATCAGAAATGAAATACATATAGGGAATTCGGGCTTACTGATGACAGGTAAGTCCATTTCGAGCCCAACGAGTTCAAGAAGCTTGAAACCATCCATGTCTGGCATACAAACATCACTGATGATCAAGTCAAATCTGTTTCTATTTTCCCTCAACATCTTTAGTGCTGTTATTGCTTCATTTGTGGTGGTAACTGTCATAAAAACCATTCATGATGATTATTACATAAGCTGGCTAATTAACCCTTTCACAAATTCATAATCATAAACTCAAAGAAATGAAACCTAGAGCAAAAAAAAAAAAAAATGTTCAAAATCATAATTGGGAAATTTACAAAACAGCAACCTCCAAGGTGGCCTAATGGTAAGGCGCCCTTAAGGTCTCAGAAGAGACCCGGGTTCAAACCTCAATGGTAAACTCCTTGTGATGGCTAGGAACAAGGTCTAAGAAACAGCCACGGGAATACCGGTTAGGCCGCTCAAAGGCTCGGCTTTCCCAGTGTAGCCTGAACAAGGATCCCTCCCCATTTACCCGTTTTACAAAACAGCAACCCGAAGCACATGATTGAGCCAAAATCCAATCTTGAACTATAATTGACCAGAACAACAAAACGTTCACAGAATTATCCAAGACTGAAACCCTTATCATTATTTTGCAGAAATAAATACAACTAAGAGCAATTGTTGAAAAAACCCAGTTAAATTGATGCACACAATACATACATACATACATACAAACATACATATATATATATATATATATATATATATATACACACACACACAAAAAACACACACACACACATACAAACAACATATAATATAGGATGAAACTAACCAAGATATTGGCATTTTCTAAGAAGGCCATCCAATACTTTCAAACAAGTAGGATTGTCATCAACAGCAAGAACTCTCATTCCAACAGGAAACTTATCAACTTTATCATCACAAACAACACTTCCTCTAATCTCTTCAACTGTCATCTTTTTTTTTTCTTTTTTTAATTAAAACACACTTTTGAAAAAGACCCCAGATGAGAATAAAACAGAGCAAACAAGAAACAATAATCAAGAAAGACTTAAAGATTTAAAAAGTTTGCATCTTTTATTTTATTTTTTTATCTTTTTTGAAGACAAAGAAAAACAAAAACAAGCCCAGAAAAAAATTTCAAAATATTTAGAGACTGAGAGAGAGAGAGAGACAGATAAAAGTGGATCTTATTAAGCAGAAGATGGTGACTTGAGTTTATAATGATGGACAATCATGGGAAGTTTGCCAGGAAAAATAAAATGGCTTTTAACTATAATAATGGAATGGAATCAATATACTTTTATTATTTCAGTCATTTAAAACATACCTTTTTGCTATCAAGTGTGTCACTGATTTATTTTATTTATTTTTATTTTTATTATTATTATATGAGGATCCGTACTGTAACATTACACAACCTTAGGTACTGTATCTTTCACACATAAGGGATTCAATATGTATATTTAATAAAAATTTGGTTACGAGTGCTGCAACCGTGCATCTGTACGCATCATTTCCCCTCTTTATATTTTTTTTTGTAGGGTAGTATTTTTAGTAAACTACTAGTATGGAGGATTTTGGTAATTACCATGTATGTATAGTAAACTATGTGTATATATAGTAAGTTACAGCTGATTAGAGTCTTGGCTTAATGCTAATTTTGGGTTTCTACTTTTGTTCTTTGTTATTGTGGGGGAATATATATTTCTTAGACTTCATATTTAAACTAAAGGGATTTGTTATGCATAAGTGTTATCGGTGGTAAGGGGCTTTTGAAAGCTTTTAAGAGCTTTTAATAACAATTGTTTTTCTATTTGTTATTTTAATGTACTCCATTACACACTTTTACAATCATAATGTATGTTTTGTTTATTAGACACTGATTTTGAAACAAAATAGATAAGGTGTTTAAATGTGTGTGTCATAAATATGTATTTATTATTGCATTCTTTTTTAAATTCAAAACGTTAATTAATTATGCTATAAATTATTTTAAATGAAAGTTATACTTTTTTTTTTTTTGAACATTCAAAAGCAGAATACTATTTATACTTTCTTTTTTTTAAAAACATAGCTTTCGAACCACACGAGATTATGTTGTCCCAAACACCTTATCTTATATCTTATCTTATACCTATATACTAGTTTCATGTTTATGGACGGATAATTTTAACATATTATTATAGAAATAATTTAATAAATCGTAATAATATAAAAAAAAAAATAATAGAGTAAACTTATTTTATTTGAAGAACATTAATATTTTCTACATCACTGCAACACGATATAAAGATCTTAATGATCAAATTTAACTACAAAAATGGTGTTTTCTTATATAAATACATTCACAATCTTTCACTTTTTTTTACTTTTATATGTCATTTTACACATATTATCAAACAGTAAATGGGTAAGAAGATAACAACGAACAAACATCAGGTTTCAACATCAAGATAACAGTATAACATATTAAACATTGTAATTAAAAAAAATAAAATTAGTTAGAAACAAAACAAAAGGCACATAAAAATATGTCTAAATGGTTGTTGACAAAAAAAAAATAGTCTAATATTATCTTTAAAAAATATGAATAGTGTTATCATATCATATCTGATAAATTTTTTAATACAAATCAAAATGAGAATAATATAAAAATAAAAAAAAACAAAACAAAAGAAATAGAAAAATAACAAAGTTTTAACTTTTATATGAAATATTCAAAATGCAAATACAAAGTACTAAACGTATTTTTGTAATATTCTTTTTTTTAAAGAAATCATAATAAGAAATGTCATATATTAAGAGAAGTCGTAATAATAATAGTCATATAATAAGAAAATCGTATATATTCCGATATTAAAACGAAGTTGGCACCAATTGATATGTTTATAAAAATAAATACAATATTTATTTGTAAAATAGAAAATAAATTTTAATACACCTCATATACCATCACCGAAAAATGTTCAAATATAGCAGTCAACGAAGCCAGATGCCATCACCATCGAAAACTTTTCAAATATAGCAGTCAACGAAGCCAGACGCCATCACCCCTCGTCGTGTGTTGACACTAAACAATTTAGTTATTTTTAAACTTTTAAAAGTTTGATAAATTATTCACCAGCCGTATCATACATGTACAATTATAGTTAGGAAATATTCAAAGTATATAATAATATATATCTATTAGGTAATCTTAAAAGATAAAATTAAAATGAATGATAATGTTAACGATTGATAATGAAAAATCTAAATAATAATAGAAAATAAAAAAGAAAAATAAATATATTAAATGCAGAGAGAAATGCGGGAAAATATTTTAGGATGGGTTTTGGAGATGGCAATTGGTTTTTTCAGAATTCCGTTTAGTTAGTATATAGATATATATAAAGAATTTAGGTCCTACTACTTTTGTAAAATTACATAAATTTCAATATGTGAAATGACATATATGCCCCTTAAAAGTCAACAAAAATAATTGTAGACTTATATTAGAAATAAGTGGAGGGGTACCCGCGCAATGCGGCGGCCCCAAATATATGGTGGAAGAACCCGATATTAATATAGTGGTGGCGCGTATGGGGGATGGTAGTGGTCCGGGCGCAGATGGTTGGACCAAATCGGAAAGAAAAAACCGAACTCTATTTTAAATAATCAAACATAAAAACATAATTGAAAAAATATATGTATTAATTAGGCAAAATAATAACATAAGTGACTCATTGTTCGAGTGGTAAGGGGTGCCCATTTAAGGTTAAAGAAGTTATAAGTTCAATTTTTTGCTCAAGCATTCTTTGTTTTAATACTTTGTTTATATCATAGGGGTATTATTAAATGTTATTTGTCCCCACCGCATCACGTGGGTATAATGCTAGTTAATTTAAACGTGTCAACCAATTGATCATAGATCAGTCGGTACCACCATCGCAAATGTCATTGGGTTCGTATGCTAAGCTCTTTCCAAAATCCATGGGGTGTTGGTTTGAGGCTTGCTTTGAACATTATACATGTTGTGTTTTAACAACATATGATGCATTGCAGGATGCTAATATAGGTACCAATATGATATCGGGGATCTAGAAATTCTCTCCACCATACCTTTTTCCCAAAATTTAAACGTGTCGTCTTTTTGTTTGTTTTGTATTTCTTTTCTATTAGCCTGATGATCCGTACACCACCATTTTTTAGCCGTACACCACCAAAAATGCTTTAAAGTGTTGTACTGTACAATAATATGAAGCATGTTTGGTGGTGTATGGCTAAAAATTGATGATGTACATATCACCACCCAACTTTTCAATTTCATTTTCGTTCATTCAACTGCCTGCTTTCTAGCTCCCATGTGAAATATATGGCCGAATACATGAAAAAATAAACTATGAAAAATCTTGTTACTAATCAATCTCGCCCTTCAATTTATTAAATCAAACAAGATTTATGTGGTCCATTGGGTCCCAATTTAATTTAATCATATGTAAATCTAAATAATGTCAATAACAACATTGTTTGGAAACATTACTAACGTTGGTGTCAAATGATGTCTTCTTCTTACGGGATTGACACGATATGCCCCCACAAAATTGATTGAAAATAGCATGATGAAAGAAACATGTTTTGGGGTACTAGGGTAACTTTTTGATGGAAAATAATTACTTTAATAATGGTTTTTGTTGGGGTTTCAATGTTAATAATGTCAAAAAGAAACTTATTTAAAGCCTTCCAATTTGATTTTTTTTCTTCATAATTACATAATTGAGAATCTAAACTTTTATTGAGTATTTATTTTGAATTTAACATATTTAAGTTCGAACTTAAGAAAAATTAGCAACCAAAAATAAAAAAAAATAAAAAAAATAAAAAAATAATGATTTACTTCTAAAGAAATTTACATTAAAAAAACATATCAAATTATAACCCAAACAAGTTTACACTTTACAGCCCCATCCAATGGACGATAAGTTAATTGTTTTGTCGTAATACTTTTTGGTATACTAAACTTAATATCCGTACGATGTACGGATTGACTATATATATATATCGTACGATTGATTTTATTTTTATTTTTAAAAATAATGTTTGAACATGTTCCATCAAGTATTGGTCAAAATCTAATATATATTACTTTTGATATTGATAATAATATCATCTAATCTAAAGTCAAGATAATAAAACATAGTTTTTGTCATTTTATAATTTTTAACCACGTTTAAGTAGATTAGATAATTGATACAAACTAAATAACAATAAGTTAGTAAAAATAAAAAATAATAAAAAACATTATAAGTAAAAAAACAAATATATATTATTAGTATTATTTATTTATTAATTTAACATATCTTATCTATTATAATAAATTAGTTTTATTTATATATAATAAAAATAGCAATATATTGTAAAATATAAATTATCACCAAAAATATGATTGGTGATGGAAATAAATATATATGGTAACAATGAATATAATAAAATTTTAATATATTAATTTTAATTATATTAGGTATATAAAACTATATAATAATTAATTAAAATTTTTAGTTATTTATGCTATCTAAAAAATATGATTATTGAATATAAAAATTAAAAGGACACATGACGCTTAAATAAAACACCACATGTCGATTAAATGGTGCTTCAATCCTGTTTTATTATATTGGTAGATATATACACGCATATATATATATACTAGGTTTTATCTATTTATTTTTTTGTGTTATCTTATATAACATTTATTTTTTGTGTTATAAATATTTATTTTATTAATATACATAATTTAATTAAAATATCTATCTAAAAATTTTGAACTTATCTAAATAAATACGAGATTTGATGGAATTTTCAAATCTGGTGAACAAAAAAATCTCCAAAAAAAACATCTCCATGAAAAATTTGAACCTAATGAAATAAATATATTTTAACAAATACAGTAGGTTTGTTAAATATATGTAATAAATAAAACAATGTTCAATACATGAAAAAAATCTATGTAATAAATTAATATATTTTGAATTATTTAATATTTAATAAATATTGAAATTAATGTGGGAGGTTCACTGGACAATGAGAGGTTTGAAGAGGTTTGGAATAGGCTAGAAATAGTCTTAATAAGGTTTGATAACTACTGTTTTAGTTATTATATATATATATATAAGTTAACCTTATTTTCAAAGCACTTTTTTTTGCAAGAAATAGAGAGCGTGCGAGGTGTCGTGAAGACGTTAATGTAAAACCAAACACTTGTGTACGGAAATGATAACATATTACCCACGTAAAGTATAGAAGATAATGTTCTGATTAATTAAAAAAAAATTCATTATTATTTTTCATAGTTATAAATTATAAATATAAGTTATTATAATAAATAAAATTGATAAGTAAATAAGATAATTGTATAAGAAGAAAAATTTTACTAAACAAATAAGGAAAGTATAATTAATAAATTAATTGCTGATGTTTAAAGTACTAAATAAGGATGAGGAGCAATTTAGATACATCAAACCTGATTCACTATTTTAATGTGTTACTTGTAGTTGTTGTATTAACTTAATCAAATTTGCCATCTAAAAAACACTATCCTCCCTCAAAATTAAAGAAGAATCATGTGATACACCCATAAACTGTTGTAATCCGTATACAATCCTTTTTTAGTCATTTATCTTAAGGCATATTTTAATTATTTTATCCTTATTTAATATAACTTATCTTTTAATCTTTTAAAGACAAAATAGTAGTCAATATATAAATATATTTTTATATTATATATATATATATTTTATAAATATTTAATGCACAATTATGATAAACTAGACGCATGCCCACACGATACGACGACGATGGTGGTAGCGATGACGGCAAAGGGTGGCGGCAGGGGTGACGGCGGTGGTGGTGGCGACGGGTGTTTGGTGCGGCAGTGGTGGTGTGGTGGTGAATGTAAAAGTAATTGATGTAGAAGGGGGTAGTGTAGTTATTTTAAAGGTTGAGGGATCTATATTGTAAATTATTTCATTAAGGGTATTATAGGTATATTAGATGAAGATGTTTAAATTAGTGAAGAAAAGGTAAGAACATTTTAGTAACATCAATTCATTTTTTGAGAATTTGAGAGAAGGTTTTCCTTTTATATAGTATTATAGATAGAAGTGTGAAAAAATGGATGTTAATTTGTACCATATTTAGAAAAGAATGTTGTATAAAGCTAAACTAAAACAAATGTACAAAGACATAGAAGTATTATTATTAATAATAATAAATTGAGTTAAGAGTAAGAACACGTGTGGGGTGATGTAGTTGATAAAGTCGGCCTTGGGAGTTTGACACTTTGACTTTCTTGGCTTGTTGGATTTGTGTTGCAAAAGTGAGAAATTATAAAAAGGATGGTAGGTCCCAAGAATTAATGTTATTTTTACTTTATCTACCTCAAAAAATAGTGATTTTGTCTTCAATTCTGAGAGTTCCCATTTGTTAAAAGGTCATTGAAGAAAAAAAACTATACCCAATGGCCAATAGCGAATATTTGTTATTTAACACAAAATAATAAAAACTGAAAACACAACTATGATTAATATTAGGACCAGGATCGGGGAAATGAAGATTTTGAATGAAGCAATGCATAGTTCATAAATCAATAAATATTGAAATATTCATTGGTGGATATATCGTAGTAGCTAAAATCAAAAGAAGTCGATGGGAGAAAAATAGCTAGCCTCACTTACAATAATTGATTGATAAGATTGTTATCATTTTCATAATCACATGAATAGCTATTTGGAAAGTGGGCTTTTTGATATCCCTAGTAATGGTGTATCAAGCCGAGTCTATTCACGAGCTATCCAAGATTGGCTCGTGAAAGACTAGAAATCGGCTAGGACTTAGTCGAGTTTAGCTCGAGCTAATTGAGTATATTTTCGAGTCAAAATCGAGTATCATAATACACGGTTTGAAAAACTTGCAAGGTTAGTTGAATATTATATATTTCTTTATAATCATTGTAGTACTACTTAATCGAGTCGAGCTTAATATTAACGAGTCATGTTCAAAACAGTCGAATCGAACATGAAATTATCGAGCTCATACTATAAAGTTTTGATTAATATTTAATTTAATATTTTGATCGAGTTGAGTCGAGTTCGAGTTCGAAAGGATTGATTAGTAAACCTAGCTTGAGCTCAACCTTGAAAATAAAGCCACGTTCAAGCTCAAGTTGAGTTTCAAGCTTTGAGTTCGATAATCGAGCTCGAGCTTGGCACTGTCTCAACGCGACTCGATTACACCCCACCCCTATCACCCATTGACAACCTTTTGTATTTGTAGTTTGAATCCAGTATTTTGCTGTACTTTGATAAAATTAAATATTCCATTGTTGTAACATTGTCATAAAAAACAATAAAAGTGCAAATAAAAATCATATATTACTATTAATTCTCGGTAATTGAAAAGTATGGTAATTCAACTGCCTTGCTATTTCCACCATCCCAGAAGCTATTTTCACCACTTTTGTGCATTAAAAACTTGTACGGTATGCATTGTTTGTTGTACGGTCGTTTGTCTCATTAGGTGGAAATAGCAATACCCAAATTCAAATGTTGCATTCTTTAGATACTTGGGAGTATTTATAAGCAATAAACACAGTTACATTAAACCCCCATCTAGTCTTAATGTCTACAATTTCACATCATAAAATATTACTCATTTTCCCCCTTTGTGTGAAATGTGCACGATCATCTCTGTCTTCATTGACTTGACGTTCTATCTAAAATGCTGGGAATATCTTCGATAAGTTAAGGAGATCCTTGAAGCCTTTTCTTTGTCTTTGAAATCTTTACTCAGCTTCAACTTTAAACTTGGATTTTCACAAGCATTCTTAAAGATAAATCTTTCTTGATTTTCTTTGGTTTCGAGGCTTAGGTTTTGCAAATATCTTGTTTTAGGTTTCGGAAGTTTATGAGGTATATTGTTATTTTGGACTTTCTATGTAGTGTAGGGATTTTGACATTTTGGAATGCGTACGATGGAGTGGTGTTTTTGGTAAAGTTTATGAATTTGGAAATTTTAAATTGAAATTTTAAATCTATGTAGTGTAGGGATTTTGACATTTTGGAATGCGTACGATGGAGTGGTGTTTTTTGGTAAAGTTTATGAATTTGGAAATTTTAAATTGAGAAATGTCTTTTGGGGACGGTGTTAGTAAAATTGTGATTTTGGTTTGAGAAAGAAAATTCTTGGTGTTGGTAAAATAGATTTATATTTACTTTGAATCTTATTTGCTCCCTCTTAAATATACATACATCTTTTGGAGCATTTTTATCATTTCAAATACTTTGCATTTGCTCCCCTCAATCATTAAATCTTCTTGTTCCTAACTTGCCCTCAATCAAGTATTCATTTTCCTTTGAGTCTCTTTCTTCTTCTTTCAATCTTTAAATTGACTCACGCTTTATTAAAACAAACTTGAACATCAACATCTATGATCAAGAAACCTCATAAAATCATTGTAGCGTCAAACAACTTTATCTCGGACTTCAAACTTTTCTCACAAACAATCTGACATTGAATCTTCTTTTTACTTGCTCCCCTTAAAATCACAATCTCTTTCAACTTAGATCGATTCTTAAATCTAAACAAACTTCATTGAGCAATCTTAAACGTTTTAACCACACATAAACTTAATCAAATTTCAAACTATTTAGAACTTAAACTTTGTAGCTTCAACTTTCTACTCATCTTCCTATCTCAACCATTTAAAATATCTTCTTTGTAGCTTCAAACGCAATCAATCAAACTCTTACATTTTACAACTTACATCTTTCAACCAATAATTATATCCTTTCACAAATCGTTCTCAAACTTTTTTTAGCGTCCTGTTTTCTTCATTTCAAACTCTCTTACCATCAAACAATTATCATTTTTCAACCAATCTTTACCATATATTCTTCAAACAATCTTAAATTTAACAATTTATAGCTTCAAACGTAGCACTCTTTTCACTTAAACCTTTCCATTATCAACCATATAATCAATTCTTCCCCTCATGATGAATATGAGTCATCGTGTCCATCATGAATATTTGGTTAATAATTGAACAAACAATTCATCAAACATTGTGAAAAACAATTGGGAGGAAATAGTATGAGCGGGTTTATGTTGGGGTTTATGGCTTGGAATGAAAGAAAGTTGTTGGAAATGGGCATGGTGGTGTTGGTGTTTTGGGAGATTTAGTGAAAGGCTTTGCACCCCATAAAATGCTTCATAGAGGACTGATCATGCCTAATGTAACCTAGGCATTCATAGACATGATCACCTCCAAGAAGACTTTGGTCAATCACCCCGGGATGACTTAGACTTACGGGTAATTCAACAAAAACATCATGTGAAAATGCAAAGGTAGTGTCACCTAGGCTGTCATACCATGGCTTAATAATGTTAGCTCTGGCAGGATTTCCATTAAATCGTCATGGAATGCCAAATTTAGGTATCACTATGAATGTTTCGGCAATGCCACAAAGACATGCAAATATCACAAAGATATGAAAAATTAGCAAGTGGCTCTAGACTCTATAAGTGATCAAAAAAAGTCTAGGACCGGAGCAGAATGTCCTCTTTGTTTCAATATCAAGAATCTCCAAATGAGATGTCGATAGATAATGTGAAAATCTTGTGTGAGAAATTAAACAAGTACATTTTAAGAATTACTTGAGTGGTTAGGAAAAGATGTGCATTGCATCACTGGGTCCATGATGTCTTCTTCAATATCGAGAAAAATCAATGAATGAAATCCGATAGGAATTTGTTGACCTGGCAATTTTGTAGTTTTGGGGATAGTTTTTGTTTCTTTTAACCCTTTCTGTAACACCCATATTTATTAAAAATGCGGATTTCAAAGATTTTGAACTTTAAACAAAGTTTCGCCAACAAAATGCAGAAGCGACTTTTAATTTCACTAATTGATTCCTAACGGAATCAATGAAACATAATATTTGACTCAAAAGGTGTTACCACTAATATCATCACAATAATAATAAGAAATCCACAAACAGCATAACAAACGCC
>JAOXNX010000019.1:6646682-6657547 GCA_028566075.1 Solidago caesia | reverse complement strand
AATTAAATAAATTAAATTAAACGTAGAAGTGAACAGTAATATACGAAAATACGTATATTAAAATGCGAAATGTTACATAATTTTAGTAAGGCGACTCATAATTTGACTAAGACTGAGGAAATTTTTACAGGTCAACCTTTACCTCATCAAAGTCAACCTGTTTCCACTTCTGGTTCAAGCAAACCCATAAAATCAAATAAATCCTCTACTCCTCAAACTAAAGTTCCAAGGATACTTAAAAAGGCCAAACCTTTTGTAAAAGCATCTGAGGTTATTGATGCCTCAAATTCTGTGGAACTTTTATTCAGTCAAGTCCAGAAGTCAAAGTTGTCAAATGTTTTACAATGAAAGGATGTGACACCGTTTTTACATCTATTGAAATTGATTTTGACAAAGTTGATCCTGATAAAATAGATAAAATTTGGAATTCAGATGAATCGACTTCAAAAGGAATTTATATGACACCAGTTTCAAAGATTCCTAGGATTCAAAAGAAAACAACTAAATTAAAATCTGTAAAACTGGAATTTGATAATAAGTCTGCTGAAGTTGTTGACAATCTGTATATGAGTGATAAAGTTTCCATAGAAAATACTGCTGCAACCGACAAGCATAAAAAATCCATTTCTTGCTTTGCTTGTCATGAGACTGGACATGTTTACAGTTGTTGTACAAACAGGAAGAAACAGACAAGTAAAAAGGATAAATCTCCTGTTAAGTCTGCTAGCAGTGTTGAGGTATCAAAAAATTCTTGTGAAAAGACTGATGAGAATGTTAATTTGAAAATCGGGTCTGGTACTGGGATAAGTTTTAAGTCAAACACTGGAAATCCCCATTGGGTTCCTAAGAAAACTATTATCCAATCTACTGTTAATGACTCGAAGGTTGTTCAAAAGGAGAATAGTGCTGATAGAAAAGTTTCTGGTGGGTTGGGTAATGATAAAAGGCCGATTGATTCTACTTCTAGGCCAATTCAATCAATGTTTTCTACACCACCTAGAAATCATTTTCAAAATTCATCGAGGTATTCTCCACCTCATTTAAGAAATCAGTATTCTCAAGGAAATAAAGTTCATGATTATGGTCATCGTTATGATCGATTTAAGTCTAGAGTACATTATGGTCCTCATTCACCAAGGTCTTCACCTCCTATAGGATTCCCATCTCATCCTGTTAAAATACCTGCTGTGAATAATTCTGTATCCAAGGCACCAGTTAGGAGCGATGGATACTGGACTGAAATGATCTTGAAGAATGAAAATGGTCAACCTAAGTCAATGCTGGCTTGGGTGCCATATGGAAACTAACTTGCTTAGTTTATATGTGCAGGGAGAACCAAGAAAGTCGATTAGTTTGTGGTATGTTGATAGTGGTAGCTCTCGGCACATGACTGGAGACAAGAGACTCCTATCAAATTTTGTGAATATTCATGGGTCTTATGTCAGTTTTGCTGGTCCTAAGGGTGGCAACATTTCAGCTCAAGGTAAATGGGAAGATTACATTGGAGAAAGTTAATTATGTGGAACAACTGTCTCATAATCTGATGAGTGTTTCCCAGATATGTGATAAAGGACATGATGTTCATTTCACTACCAATGAAGCACTTATTTTGAAGCCTGGGTATGTTATTCCAGATGAGTGGATTTTGTTGAAGGCTCCTAGAAAGAAAGACATCTATGCACTGGTATTGGGTGTTGATAATTCTGAGGAACCTGTGTTTATTGAGTAAAGCCAATGAAGATGAATCTCTTTTATGGCATAGAAGAATGGGGTCATCTTCACTTCTGAAAGATGAATTATATTGTCATGAAGACTTTTGGAATTGAAGAGAAGTGTGTTTCGTTCTTGAAGGGTAAACAACATAAAAGATTGCACAAGCCCAAGACTTAAAACTCGATTGATGCACCATTTGAGCTACTTCACATGGATTTATTTGGTCCTGTGAAAGTTAGAAGTATTGGTGGGATGTATTACTGTTTGGTTGTTACTGATGATTTCTTAAGATTTTCGCGGGTGTTCTTCTTACGGACTAAGGATGAGACTTCAGAGATATTGATGAATTTCTTTACTGAGTCAGAGAATATCTACAAGACAAAAATTAGGAGAATCAAGAGTGACAATGGAACTGAATTCAAGAATAATGCTATGGAGGTCTTTTGTTTATCGAAGGGAATCCAACATCAAGTCAGTGCACCATATGAACCACAGCAGAATGGAGTTGCTGAGAGGAAGAACATGACCTTGATAGAGACTGCTAGAACCATGCTTGCTGATTCAGGGCTTCCTACTATGTTTTGGGGGAAGCAGTAAATACAGCATGTCATATTTTAAATAGGGTTTTCACTGTTAAATAGTTTAATAAAACTTGTTATGAACTTTTAAATAACAGAAAGCCTAATTTAAAAGGAATAGAGCCTTTTGGAGTTCCTTGCACGTTTTTAAAGCATTCTCCTCAACCAAAGCTTGATTCTAAGGTTGAAGAGGGTTTATTTTTGGGCTATAAGGCAGGTACTCCAATTAGGTGAGTGTACAACAAAAGGACTGATAAAGTTGATTTTGGAACTAATGCACTCTGATTCTGGTAGTCAATTTGATTATGATAATGTATTTACTTCTTTAAATGGTCCTATTTCTTTTGCAGGTTCACAGGTTTTTGATGAGGTGATACTTCTACGGGATCATGAACTTGATGGCATTCCTGATACATCCAACAGTGAAACTTCAGAACAAACTCCTAAAGCTACTGATTTTGGTTTGCAATCAAAGGATCCAAAGGTTTCGAAACCTAAGGATACAAAGGTCAACAATACTCCTCCACCATCCCCTGATTCTCCTATATCTAATGTTACTTTTGAGATTTATTCTCCTCCCATGGCAAAAATTTCAGATCCTGTAGATGAATCCTTTAATGATGATATGCCACTGTTGGAAGAAATTGATCAAAATGCTGAATCAGATTCTAATGAAGGTTCGCCTACAAGAAAGATTCAATCAAACTTGGGAGATAATCTGGTAGTTGACAAAATTCCCCAAACTAGGGCCAATAGAAATCATCCAGTTGATAATAATCTTGGTAGGTTGAATACACCTGTTAGGACTTGAAATCAACTGAATCAAGACTTAACTGGTCTATTTGCTGAGGTGAAGGATACTGGGAAAATTACTGAGTGTTTGTATAGTTGCTTCATTTCTCAAGTTGAACAGAAGAATATTCAGTTGGCACTTAAAGAACCATCTTGGGTAAAAGCTATGCAAGAAGAGTTAGCTCAGTTTCAGAAACTTGGTGTTTTAGTGGATCTACCTAGAGGTCAACATCCGATTGTAACTCGCTGGGTATTCAAGTGCAAGCTTGATGACAATGGGATAGTGACTAGAAATAAAGCTAGGTTAGTAGTTCAAGGGTTTGCTCAGAGAGAAGGTTTTGATTACAATGAAACTTTGCACTTGTAGCTAGATTAGAAGCAATTAGATTATTCTTGGCTTATGCTAGTTTCAAGGGTTTCAAGGTATATCAATTTGATGTTAAAAGTACCTTCTTGTATGGGGTAGTTAAAGAAATGGTATATGTTGCTCAGCCACCTGGTTTTGAAGATTATGTGTTTCCTAATAAAGTATATCGTCTGGATAAGGCCTTATATGGATTACATCAGGCACCGAGAGCGTGGTATGAGAAACAGTCAACTCATCTTCTTGAAGACGAATTTAGAAGGGTCGGTTGACAGTACTTTGTTTATAAAGTGGCGTGATCAGGATTATCTTCTTGTGCAAGTTTATGTCGATGATATCATTTTTGGTATATCTGATGAAAAGATGTGCAAGGAATTTGAGCCAAGTATGAAAAGTAAGTTTGAAATGAGTGCTATGGGGGAATTAACTTTCTTCCTAGGTTTGCAAGTGGATCAATGAAAAGATGGGTTTTTCATTCATCAGACTAAGTATGTCCATGACATCTTAGTTAGATATAAGATGGAAGATTCCAAGGTTATAGCTACACCTATTCAAGTAGGTCATGAACTAGGTGCTGAAAAGTTGAATGATCCAGATGTGGACCCTACTCATTATCGAGCAATTATTGGTTCCTTAATGTATTTAACTGCTTCACGTCCTGATATTATGTTTGCTGTGTGTTTATGTGCTAGGTTTCAGGTAAATTAAAAGGAATCGCATCTGAAAGGAGTCAAACGTATCTTACGGTATCTGAAGGATAAACCGAAACTAGGTCTATGGTATCATGCTGATGGCACCTTTGACTTGATTACGTAAACTGATTCGGACTATGGTGGGTATAATTTCGACAGGAAGTCAACTTCAGGTGGATGTCAATTCTTAGTAGAAAGACTTGTGGCATGGCAATGCAAGAAGTAGACATCTGTAGCACAATCTACCTGTGAGGCAGAATATATGGTTGTTGGTAGCTGTTGTTCTCAAGTTCTGTAGATTCAACAGCAGTTACGTGACTATGGTATGGATTTTTTTGATACTCCTATTAGGATTGATAATAAATCTGCTATAGACATCACTAATAATCCTGTCAGGCATAAGGTCACAAAACACAATGATATTAGACATCATTTTCTTCGTGACTGTGCTGAGAAAAACCTCATCCATTTAGAAAAAGTTTTAACCGATGATAACCTAGCCGACTTATTCACTAAAGCTTTTGATAAGTTTCGTTTTGAACACCTGATTAAGCTTAATGGTATGAAAAATGTTGTGTAAGTCTCTCTAAGAACTTAAGTATGTTTGTGTCTTTATTGTCTTTGTTTGTGTCTTAGTTTAAGTTTGTTCATACATAGAGTCATAAAAATTACAAAAAGAGTCTTAGTTTTAGTTTTTGTTTATACTTAGTGTCATAAAAAAAAAAATTAAGAACATCGAAAGAACAAAAATAGAATAAAATGAGATAAGTTATTACACTTATGATTAGACGTGAAGATAACTTAGCTTGTAAGCCTACTTAATGTTAATAATGCTATTCAGTTCAGTGATTACTTCATATGATGTATCGGTAGACATAAAGTACTATGGTTTCCCTGAATTAATAACTATTAATTGCTATGTACTTGTGGGGAACATGCTAGATATATGGCCATGAATGCCTGCTCTTCATTTATGAATTGAGTCTCGTCCTTAAATCTTGCAAAAGAGCTAGCAATGTTACTTCATTTATTAGGAGTCTATGCTGAAACGTCTACAAAAGTGAATACATGACAATTAAATAAATAATTGTGATATATGATAAGGTTCAATAAGCAGTTAAGTGAACTTAAATGTAAGAAACTATTGTGGCCTTTGAGATTCGAACAAGTCCTTGGGGTGCCTTGTTCACCTAGCCTACCTAAAGCTTCCAACTTGAGATAAGTTGACCCGAAGTTCGCTACACGGGTTTCATAGAAAGTCACGGGTTTCACAAATTGCTATACATTGAAATGATATTCATGAATTCAATCACAATAATGAAGCTTAATTCCAGTTAATTATGTTATGACACTTAATAAAGGCGTTTCTGGATACTCTCTCAATATTTGTTGTTTTAATGCTTGTCTCGATTGTGGGAGTATATCTAGTTGTGGGACACACTTGTATGCTAATAATAAGTTGACATTATTAGACTAGTTGAAGCTTCAGGGGTAGTTCCTTAGTCAGGGTAGTTGAGGATCTTAGCATCTAAAGGAAATTATTAGTACCGAATGTTTAAGTGGATAAATATATTGGTAATCATTGTTGAATCACTGTTCATAACTAATAATAAGATAATTATTTCTCACTTGTGGGCTTACCTAAATGCTAATCTCAGTAATACTTATCTCGTCTGTTTGTAAATATCTTATTTTTCTGTAGTTTGAATTTTAGTATTCATTTTACTTATTGTTTTTCAGATTCTCTTATTTTTGTTTTTGTTGTGTAAACTGTTTGTTAAATATGTTCTTATTGCACGAGAGACATTACTTACTATTTTATTTTTTTTTTATGTTTTTACTGTTCAGAGACTTAAATTTTCTATAATTTGTTCAAAAGGTTTTCTAATATTGGCATTTATTTATTTAAGTTTAGAAAACTATCTTTCAAAAATGTTACATGGGAAAAGTTAATTGTTTTAAGATTTCCCTTGTCTGTGTGTGGATGTTTTTGAGCTCATATATGCTTGACAATGCTAATGACCTTACCTTAGGTATTTACATAATTTAAGATTGTTAAGTATTATGAATGCTTGTTGAATGTGTTTACTTCTTGTATTTTTGATACGATGATAAGTTTGTTTCAGTGTGCAGGAACTAGTGTGTTTTTAAGATTTATTTTGCAAGACGGTTTCTCGCACATTGTTAATCAAGAAGTTTTTGTATCTTATGGTGATTTTAAATTTCTTAATTGAAATTTTTTAGTGTTTTTAACCAGTATATTGATTGTGTAGGTCAAACCTTATATGGTACTTTGTTGTTCCAAGAAGATTTGATTTTATCTTGGAAACTGGTTTACAGGTTTCTGTCTGTGTAGTTTTCTGATTATATAGTATTATACATAAAATTAAGTTTTTGTGTAAGTTTACTATTTTTTAGATATAGACACTTGATGTGATGATGAAATGAAGGTCAAGTCAAGATTATGCAATTATTTAATCTCATAATGGTGACAGGTTTGTACATGTGTACAGTTTTAGGGGAGATATACATATACGAGCACGTACATGTTTGTTTTATTTTGAATTTTTGCAAGTATATGTATTTTGGGTTTGTAAAAGTGAAACAGTATAAATAGTGCGTAGAAATTTTTTATAAAAACTTGAGTGAAAAAAAAATTAAAAAAAAATGCCAAGTGTTAAACAGCGTAGAAGTTTGCAAATGTTTCAACTCTTACGTGATGACGTCATTACGTAGGAGTTCGTGGACATTCAACTCTTACGTGATGACATCATCACGTAGGAGTTCTTGGACCGCGTATAACTTTTCAGGCCCGGCCCAACTTCTACGCACTATTTATACCGTTTCACTTTTACTTTTTACTTTTATCCAAAACCCTTATAATTACCTCCGCGCAAAACTTTCACGTGGTACTGTAGCAACGATCTCTCTTCTTCAATTTTCATCATCAATCTTTGTTTTTGTTCCGGATTTTTCCTAAGATTTGTGTTTACCATCAATTATCTGACATAGGTATATGATTTTTGTTCCTTATTTCTTCAAATCTAGTTCGGATTTTGATGACTTAGAATCGGGTTTTATACCCATAGTTTTTCTTCATGAATATTCAAATCTTGACTTCATCTGTTGGACTAAATCATATAATCTGGACAATCACATGCATAGGAACCAAAAACAATGATTAATCGAACCCTAACATGCTAAAATGGTTAAAAATTTCTTAAGTGTTCATCGTGTTCTTCACCGCGTATAAGTTGTATGTGATGACGTCAGGACGTAAGATTTATCCAACTTGTTGAAATCCTACGTGCTGACGTTACCGCGGATGTCTTGTGTTTTTGTTAATGTTTCCCGTGCTTACGTTAGCACGGACAGTTTTCTTAACAGAAGATTGTCGTGATGACGTCAGCATGCAACATTTGAATTTTTTAAGTGTTTGACTTTGTTTGACCGTTTTTCATGTTTTTGTCTGTGTTCACAAGTGTGGCTGCTTCGAGGAACTTTATTGCCAAGCACAACATGATTTTGAATACAAACCCAAATCAGCCTAACACCGAGGAATACCATGGCATTTTTGCATATGTGGTTTGATCACGACTTCGATTTGTGTTTACTCACAATCCACCTCTATACCAGGATTATCTCCAACAGTTTTGGAATACTGCTCAGTACAACTCGTTGGGAGTTCGTCCTGTCATTCGAGCGACTGTAGGTGGTCAGCAGATTGAGTTCACAGCTAGGGCTCTATGTGAAATCCTTCATTTAGGAGAAGAGGCTGACGAGTAGGGTCCTGTAAAGTATGATCAGACCATTTTACACGGTTGTTTTATATGTATGGGCTTTATGGGTCAACTTGTTCATCCATTTCTTAAAAATGGATTCCGTGGGAAATGGCGGTAACTGTCCTACATTCTGTTGGTTTGTTTGAGAAATCGTCGGGCTGGTTTTGATGCGATCAACTTGCACGTTGCTTCTCAGATGGTCGCTTTGGTTTTGAACAAGCCGTATAGTTTCTCGCAGTACTTCTTCGAAACTCTTCGCTCTCAGATCACTGTTGCGGGTGCGGCTAGATTCTTGATTCTACCGCGCATTGTTATGACGATCATTAACCATCTGGCTCCGAACTTGCCGCCGCTAGAGGATACTTATGTGTTGGATACTATTTCAAAGAGGTCGTATAAAGGTATTATGAAGAACAGGGGAGAGCCTGAGATTCCCGCTAACATTGTCAACCCTCCGTTGTTTGGTCATCTGATCAATCCAGCATATCCTCCGAGTGATGGATGGGAGGATGTAGTTCCTGCTGCCCGTGCTCCAGCTCAACAGGAACTAGTAGTACAGTCACAACAACCACCACAACAACAACCACCGAAACAACAACCAGCACACCAACAACTGGCACCGGAAGCACTAGCACAACAACAACAAGCTCCAGAAGATCATGGTGTACAGGATAATGAAGCAGTTATAGAAACGCTAGATCAAGTACAGAACTTACCTCCTGAGGAAGCTGAAGTCTTTGTAGCTGGGGCAATGAATCCTGATGATCATATTGCCCAAGTTGATTAATTCCAAGGTCTTCAGGATGTTCCATTGCATTATGAAGAAGAAGAGCATGATCTGGATGTTGTGCTTCAAGATATAGATGATCCAGTGAATATTGTCGTTTTATCTGACCATGACGTACTTTCAGCTGATGATCCAAATGATGATCCGAATTTGACTCAGATGATGATCATCCTGATCCTGCTGCTGCTCGCGAAAAACAAGATGACCCGGATTTCGATCCTAAAGCTGATCTTGCTCCACCACCAAAGCGCATTCAACGGGGAAAGGTCCTTCAGACATTCGACAGAGTTCCTGAAGTTGTTGTTTCTGTTGTTTCCACTGCTCCAACTATAGAAGTTGTACCACCCGCTCCTTCACATGCATAGCCTGATAATTCTGAGTCTAGTATGGAGCTTTCTGAGTCAGTTCTTGCTATGTCAATAGAGGTTACAATGGTTACTTTACCAGCTCAATCTTTTCCAGTTGTTACTTATGTTGCTCCATCTGTTCCGGTTGCCGCTAATGTGCCCTTGTCAACTGTTTTTGGGTGATTTGGTGCCTTGCGGCCAGTACAACCGACTCCAAGGGTTTCTGCTTGATGCTGTGTGTGTTGATGCTGATGAAGAAGATTCAGGTACATCTATAAATTATCTTGATCCTTTACAGGTTACAGCTGAACGAGAAAGATTGAGAAAGAATAGATGAAGTTCAGACATGATGATCCTGCTGTGTATTTAAATGCTCAACATAATGTTTTTAGTACTTTATACTTTAAACAAGATTTAGCTGAGATAGAACAGTATGAAAAGGATCAGAAAGAGAAAGAGAATCACCTAGAACTTGATTCTGATTCAGATTATGATCTAGATGCTGATTGATTTTTAATTGTATTTTTAAAGTTTTTGTTATGTGTTTGATGTATTAATATGTTTGCAACTATTAATGAAATTTGTTCAAGTTTGTTTTATTCTGTACTTTATTGTGTTTTGAATTGTGTTTTATGCAGGATTGAATGAAGATGAAAAAATAGATGCACTTAAGGATCTGAACCACTTAGAGTTTTCTGATTCAAATTCCAAAGGTGCTAATGATTTAGAAGAAGGAGAATTTGTTCCTGACCCAGACTGGAAGGGTATTTTTAATATGCCATATGGATTTTCAGAAGACTATGTAAAGCCATATCTTGATGATCCAGATCTGGAACAGAAAACAACAAGAGCTGGATAGAGAAACATTTCTGAATCAAAGACAATATGTTCCTAGCGCTACAAAATTGATGAATTTCAAGGTTTATACCAAAGTTGATACAGGCGATAAAGATTTATTTTCTTTAAGCTAGGACATCGATGTGACAAAAGAGTTTGATGTGCATGAGCATCTGGTTCCTCTAAGAGATGAAGATCCACAGCATGTGGTAGATCTAGTAGTTCCAGCTACTGGATATTACAAGGAAATTGTGAAGCCATCTATGTTCTGGAAATAAATTTCTAATAAGGATGCTCGTACATATAATACGGTGATTCAGAGTTGGTTTTACGATGAAGTGATCAAGTTGTTTGTGGTGAAGAGAAGGGAAGGCTGTCAGTACTTATCGCCTATGAAGAAACACTTCCAAAGTCTTAGTGAGTCAGATTTAATTGAGTTGGGACGAAAATGGTTAATCAACTTGGGAAAAACTCAAATGCGACTTACTTTGGAAGACTGTTACAAGCTAATTACCGAATGATTTCAATGACGATGGTTTTGATGAGTCAAAGCTATTTATCAAACCAAGGAAGCTGAAGAAGGTAGTCGAGCAAGACAGGAGTGTTATTTGTCCAGAGACCAATCAAGTGCATGAAAAAGTTTCCAGCGAAGTAATGGACGCATAACTTATTGGTAAACATGGACAACTGGGCGATAGATAGGAATACAGGCAAAGCCAAGATGTATGGAGACAAAGGTAAACAAAATATGCTGCTCAGATTGTATGATCCAATGTAGTTGGTGAATTTGTCAAGGAGCGATCTTAGAAAGCTTTATGACACTGAGTGCTCTTTCTTGCCATTTTGGATAACCGAAGAAAACAGGTATAGGAAGATCATCAGAATTTTCCTACATGCAAGGGTTCATGCAAATAGTAGAAGATTGTTATTTGATGGATCGTAAAGACTAAAGATCGAGACTAAAGAAATCTAG
>JAOXNX010000019.1:6593641-6604407 GCA_028566075.1 Solidago caesia | reverse complement strand
AATAAATATTTGAGTTCAAAAATCAAAATCAAGAAAATAATGTAGATTGACCAATTAAATCAAAATTTTAAATATAGTGTTCCACCAATATTATGTACACTAATTTCTCACAAAAAAAAAAAAAATCAGACTTTACAAAGAAAAAATACATGAATAGAACCATGAACAAAAGGTAGGTAGGTAGACTCGTGCATGAAACCCTTTTTTTAAAGAATTAATCGGATATATTTTTGTAATGAATTGGGTATAGTCAATGAATGAATGATTTGGATATGAACAAAACTTTATCTTTAGATTGAAAGTCAAAGACGGTATATATTTTATATTTATATAGGTTCTGATTCAAATAAAACAATCTTTTTATTTTAACTGAAAATCATTGTGCATCATGAAAATCTTCGTGCATCAGTGTATCTACTTGTGCTTTATGAATCTTCGTGCATCAATTTTATCACGATCCAATGGTTAAGATCTTATCTTATATGTTTTACTTTAATACTTGTTTTACAATAACCAACCTCTTATTATCATTTAGTACAGATAAACATCTATTTTAGTATTTGGTTTTGGCAATGAAACACAAGTGGATGCACATTTCACTTGTAAAAGACATGTTCCCAGAATCCATGAGTCATTGGTTCGAGTTTTTTTAACTATTTAACTAAAGGTGCTACATATATATGTTAATATATAATACACCTTATACCTTATGAAATTGTGAGAAAAAACGGAAAATGACACGTCAACAAAAGCTGATGTGGCATGCAACAAACGAAGCCACATAGGATGCTTAGGTGGATAAGATCAGTGAGTGCCACATAGGACTCACTTATCCTCATTTATAGGTATAGTAAAATAAGAAGATATATAAGATAGTAAGATAAGATAAGATATTAGATAAAATGTTAATTTCTTACCGTAGTAATTTAGAATTCTAAAATACAACTCAAATAATTATCTTATAACAAAAACAATTATAGCGTATCAAAGATATATGGTAGGTTAATTAGTGGCAATTTTGTGAATAATTATGTAACATCTAAATATATTTATTTTAAAATAAATTAAAGTAATTCTTTTTCGCACATTATGAAGAATTGCACCCAGTTTTATTTTTTTATTTTTTTATTTTAAACTTTAAAGTATATATTTATAAGGGACAAGATGCAGACAAAAAAAGTACAAAGTTACAAAATACAAGAGAAACAGAAATTTTGAATAAAGCTAATAAAAGACTTGTTTGAATAACCACGTCAAGCTCATGAACAGTTTATAACCCACTTGAATTCGCCCAGCTGGTTGATTTAAAACTTTATCATATTCTAAACCAGTATATCGAACGAGTTTGCCCTCACTTGGGTCTGACTTTAGTATGAACATTTCAATAGACTTGGCCGATATTTGTATATCTTTCTCAGATATTTGTGACTTCATTTGGTTATATCTATACTGAATTATTATAATGCATTTAACCATGGGTCTTAGAATTTAAATTGGGGCCTAGTAAACTGACCGGAATTTTTAGTAACCCGACCAGACCTTTAGTAGCGACGTCGCTGATAAAGGTATGGTACGGATACACGTACAAAAGTCACATGTATATATTAATGACATGCGTCAGATCCGTACCATACCTTTAGCAGCGACGTCGCTGCTGTATACCTTTAGCAGCTAAAAGTGTTATTTCCCTCTCCTATTAATTGTGTTTGTCCTACTATTATTATTATTAAAAAAAGTTTTGGAAAATTTTATAAATTTTTTACAGAATTTTTACAAATGATTATATTTATAAAAATTTGACGTATTTATATATAAATTTTACATTATTGATGACCATATTATATTAATTTTGTTTTTAAAAAACTTAATTTTTTTTTACTAAACATATATATATACACACTAATAAATAAGAATAATAATAGAATTTAATAATAATAATAATCATAATAACAACAACAACAACAACAACAACAACAACAACAATAATAATAAATAACAACAACAACAATAATAATAATAATAATAATAATAATAATAATAATAATAATAAGATAAACACAATTAATAAGAGAGAGAAACAATACTTTGCCAAAAGGTTGAAGAATGTGAACTTTAGGGAGGTTCTGGCTTATGTGAACCACCCTAATATTCACGATTAAGAAGATAATCTGAAGTCCTCCTGCACTATCTTTATGGGTGGCCTTACAAACTCATGGTAGTACTTCTGGACAGACATTGTTGAATGTTTAGGTGACAACTTTGGTGGATTGGACCAGATCAACCTACCACAACTGGAGATGGGATATTATCTATGGAAAGGAAGACAAGTCGACTATGCTGAAATCCTTTTTGCCCAACTGGTCGCAAGACTGAAAGGTAAAAGGAAATCTCACATCTCTTTTCCTAGATTTCTATCTATCTGCTTCCATTCCATATCGGGTAACCAGTATGTGGATAAGGACCTGGAGTATATCAAAGCTCAACTGTGTGAAGACTACTCCACTACACCATCTGAAGAAGGTGAAGTGGAGCTGTCCCCTAAAATGCTACAGGTTCTAACCAAAACTAGTACAACAATACCAGCTGAGCCAGAAAGGACTTCTACTGGGCCACAAACTATTGTGGGACCCATTATAGGTCCTAGTGGCGTTTTGAGGATCCTAAAACTTAAGGATTCCTCAACATCCCTGCCACCCCTTAGGATATCTAGCATTACACCAACTGAGGATCTCTCAAAAGATCCATCAGTTTTTCCACAGGGCAAAAAACAAAAGCGTCGTCTTAGGAAGTCCAAAATGCCCAAGGACTCTAGTGTCGTATCTAGCCCTCCTGAATCCTCCCAACAGGATTTAGGATTAAGTCAAAGGGAAAACCCACAGGCAACCACTCTCCAAACTTCTTTAGGGGAGAGTGGTGAAGATCAGAGTGTGCCATCCTAGCACGAATTAGAGTCTGTGTCTGCACAAGCACAAACTAGCCAAAATCTCTGACACAACTCTACCACGAACCAGTGAAGCAACCAGTGTGTCACCACGGAAGCTGAGGTTCCACTTTCTACGGCCAGTGATACTGCACCAGTTGATGGTTCCAGTGCAGTTGAGGCATCCATAGTGGCAACCATCCCAAGTAATGAAGGTATTACTGAACCTGGTACTGATTCTGCTACACTTGTACAGGATCAGGGTATATCTGACCAAGCACCAGAATTCTCATTAGGTGTTTGGTGTGAAGATAAGCCATTTGAAGGTAATCTTAATGATGACTTTGAGTTCGATGAGGACTTACTTGGGGGAGATCTATCCATGGATCCTGAGCCCACCCCAAGCCTTGTCAACGCCCCTCTACCGCCTCCCCCACAATTTCCACCACCTCCCCCAGATCAACAAGAACAACAACAACATCAACAACAACAACAACAACAACAACCATACATTCCACCATCAAACCCAAGTCATCAATGCCCACTCTTCCCAGTATGCCAAATTTTTTGAAAAAGAAAAACGAGAAAAGATAACAGATCCTCCACTTTTATATCACATATCCTATTTTGACACCAAGAAATGAATTATAGAAATAGAAAAGAATGTTCAGAAATTGAAATCAAAAGCCAAGCTATGTCTTCTCTTCCCAGTTTGAACCAAGACTTGATCTTTCAGAAGAGTATAGACTAGCTCATGTTGTTGTTCTACCACAAAGGGTTCCTCAAGTTCAAGATGAGTCCACTCCAATTCAGTCACAAGAGGCATCTAAAGAATTCTTGGGCAGGACCCTTGACACCTTCAAACCACCCCTTTTATTGCAACTTCTTGTTCATCGCCACTTGATGTGGAGTCCAGTCTAAAGATACAACAAACCGAAGTCCAAAACCTTCTTAAAAAGGCGGAGGACATAAATAAATCTCTGATGAACAACACCAGATCCCTTTACGCACTTCAAAAGGGAAAAGAAGATCAAGTGTCTCAAAAGCTTAATGAACTGATAAATGCCACCAATGGCATTTCCAGTGCAATAAAAGAGGCCTTCCAACTGACCAAGAAGGAGGTTCATTTTGCATTTCTGGAGAACCTCACTTCTTTTGTTGAAAACTTGAAGATAGATGTCAAGTCAGTTGGGAAGGAGGTTGAGAAACTGGTAGGGAGACCAGGTTTAACTAAAGATCAACTGGAGTCTGCCCTTAACCAGAATGTGGTAGAAAAGTTGAAGGAAGAGTTGAAAAAGGAAATTTCAGAGTCTCTTGTGAAGAAGGTAGCTGAAGAGGTCTCAAAGGAGATAAAAAGTGTGGTGACTGAGATCACACAACACACATCTCAGATAGTGGATCATGCTTTCTCATCTGTGTCAGTAGACTTGAGAGCTGTTGATGCTTATAAAGCAGCCTCCAAGGGGGGAATGTCTAAACCTGTGCAGAAGGAGATAGTCTAGTTTGAGGGGAACTGGTCAAAACAACTGGTACTGATGCCAGTGCCATTAAGGGCAAAGGAAAGATGACTGGCTCTGAGCCAGTAAAAAAGAAAGGTGGAATGGAAGTGGATGAAGAAGGCTTCCCAATAACTGAACCAGTTGCTGATGATGCTAACTTGTTATATCTACAAAAGATAGTTGGAGCTCAACACAAATCTGCAATGGAGGCAAGACAAAGAGAAAGGGATCATTATGGAAAGATGGGCACTCTTGATATCATTGATGCTTAATCCTTAGGCATCACATTGGACAGATACAACAAAATCAAGAGTGATTCCAGAATCAAGCAAGCCCTTAAAGATGTTGAAGATCTAGAGCTCAACAAAAAGTACTCTGAAAAGAATCAAGAGCTAGATCACCTCTCATTTAACAAATCCATTGCAGAACTGGTTCAGGGAAGACTGAATGAACAAGCGGCCACCCGCAAAAGAATTGATGAGGAAGTGAAAATGGTGGAAAAAGATTTGGAAAGAAAATCCAAGCCACCAGTCAAACCTAGAACACAAGTAACAAGAAAGAGTTCTCGCGACACTGATCTCTCAAAGTACAAATCCATCGAAGATGATCCAGTCAAGAAAGCTAAGGACATGGAGATGACAAATATGATTTCTTCATGAAACACAGAGATAATCCAGCAAAGATTATCGATGTAGAAATCACTGGTGAAGACCAACTAAATATGTTCAAGATGATCATCACCAGAGAGGGAAGTGCTCCTACAGAGATGTCTGATATATCTGTTCATAGGTTTGGTTTCACTAAGCACAATAAGATGGTGCCCATTCTAAAAGCAAAGGAAAAGACTCAACTCATCCAGTCCTGGTTAATGTCTGTTCAGAATAAGATGATAGCTAAAAGGACACTGGAAGAAAAGCTTGGAATGGTACCAGTGAGCTCAAGCTCACAAGTAAAAAGGAAGGCTACAGATGAAGCAACTGGATCAGGACCAGCGAAGAAATAGCTTGACTTTTTAATTAAAAATCAATTGTTTGTATATATTTATCTTAAAACTCTAACAAATAGTTATATTGATGTTGCATGGTTACCTTCACAAGCATTTGATTTAATTAGGTCTAAAAGAAAAACTACAAAAAAAAATCTAAGGCACTCATGATCTATAAAGTGACCTTAGAAAATTTCATAAGACTTAATTTTTACAAGATTTTTACTAGTACTTAAAATGGATATTAACTTGTAAGTCTTGCAAATATTACAAGACAAATAGGGGAATTTGTTAGTCCAGTTTTCACTGAACTGTTTTACATTCAGTTGACTAGTTTGTGATTTGTCATGTTATAACCTTTTGAAGCCCGTAAACATATACTTATGTAGTGAACCAAATTATAAATTCAGTTTACTGATGCTTCACTCTAGTCAAGATCTACTCAACTGGTCATTCTTACTATAGTGAAAGATTAAGGCAAGAAGAAAGAAGATAGTCTTAGTGGCGGGGTCTAGAAGACTATGTTACAAGATCGAAGACTGAAGATAACCAATTCAAAGTATTTGACTAATACTTTGCACAAGTTCCAAGACTTCCACTTGACTCGTATACAACTTGATACACAAGTTGTATGTAATTAATGCCTTATCTCTTAAGCATCAATTATATAGTAGATTACGTATATTTATGTGAATATGTCTAATCAAAGACTATTATACATATACTTTATTCATTCTGTATATTTATACGTATTTTGTCATATTCATCACTTCGACATTTGCCTATAAATATCAAATGAAGTAAATACATTTCATATAGTCGTGCAAAGCATAAAAGAACATTTACTTCTTCACGACAATGCTTTATCAAAAGTAGAAATTGCATTTACTTCTTTGTGTTTAACATAATAAATACTTGGGTATTTATTGTAAAACAAATGTTGTTCTTATAGATCATAAATGTCTTTCATAGTTTGTTAGAATATTTAGCAAAAATTTATTTTTCTTTATTCTGATTCCGCACAAACTTGTATTTTGTTTATACATCATTTAATCAAAATACATTTGAAAAATTCTTTGTGTTCTCTACTTTACTTTATTTACATTGTGTATTAAAGTATTTTATTGTTTAAAGTTTTACAAGTTCTAGCAAATAGTTTTGTATATTGTCTATTTAAACTGGTTGTAAAACCACATAGTTTTGATACACAATATTTGTTCATTATTAACACAAAAAATTTCTAAGACTTAGGCCATCGTGAAAGTGAACCTAACACTTTACAATGTAGTATAGATAAGCTAACTGAGAAATGACACACCTATTACCCTTGTACCTCTATGATGATTTATTTCAACCTATAGGTTGATGTGTTATTCATGTAATGCTTTATTATAAGTAATTACATTATACCTACGCAATGCAATGATTACAACAATTTCTAATAATTTCTTGATTTATATGATATTACTATGAGTTGATAATAGTGATATTTATATAATTTTTTAATGTAATTTTAACTTTTAAAAGTTTAGTTTATTATAAAAAGATAAATGTTTATTTAAAATAAAAAAATATTTGGTTGTAAATTGACGATAATAATTATAAATCACTACTCACAATAAGTTATAATTAATTAAGTTGATTTTTGAGGGATAAAAAAGTATTTTGCAAGAAAATAAGGGCGGTGAATTAAAACTGAATAAATAGGTAAATAAATATGCCGCTAAAATAACCAATAAAAATGAACAATTTGACCCGGTTGGGTTGTAACCCGAATAGCTTTTTTCCCCGCTAATTTCCACTAATTTCCCGCCGCCCTTCTTCTTCTTCTTCTTCTTCAAAGTCTGTCTGTAGTTTCTCTGTGTAGAAGTAGAAAAATGGCGGGTAAGAAAGTAACAGAATACGAACGGAAACGACTCGAAAACATCAAACGCAACGAGGAACTGCTTTCTTCTCTCAACATCAAATCCAAACTTTCCGATCTCTCTGCCTCCGCCCCCCTCAAGCGCCTCAGGTTTATCATCTGTATATATATATATATATATATATATATATATATTACAATATTGTGATGATTATATGTTATATTTTGCTCAATCATTTTAATTATTATTATTACTTCTTATTGAGTTTTGGTCCCATATACCGTCTTGGTACCCAAAGCCCACCGTATAGAACTCATTCTTGGTGAAGCACCATCCTCACACATGGAGCACAAGATATATTTTCTCCACTTGCCTTTGGCAAGGTTTGAACATGTGACCTTACAGTCTTCATCTTATGGGTCATGTGGTCACATGGTGGCTGTACCAGTTGATAATTAAGGTTAATATTCCCTAGTAGCTCAAGTGGTTGAGCACCAACTTTCTTAGTTGGAGGTCTTAGGTTAATATTCCCTAGAGCGCACACCGCATAGAATTCATGCCCGGTGAAGCACCATACTCACACATGGAGCACAAGATATATTTTCTCCACTTGCCTTTGGCAAGGTTTGAACATTCATCTTGTGGGCCATGTGGTGGACCAGTTGATCTATGATCAATTAAGGTTAATATGGTAAAGCTAATTAAATATATCTAAAATCTTTTTATTCTATTATGTGATAAGGTCCAATCCCAGAATTCACAATTGAATTGAAGAATTGAAATCAAAAGCCAGAAATCTGTTTATTGATTTGGGAATTTAGGGTTTATATGAGGATGAACTTTCAGAGATAGAATATAAAGGCGGAAAATCTGTTATTTCATATCATAACTCCCAACTGAAGCTTACAAGGTTTATATAGGAAAACAAATGTTACTAATCTGTCTTTTTTGTGTGTACATCATTATGTGATGTGATGTACACACAAAAAAAATGTGATGAAAAGAATGTGTCGAATGAAAAACCGATTTTTATGATGATTTAATGTCGCACAACCCGGATTTGGTGTAGTTTTAGGGCGTTCTCATGAACTGCGTTCTTTTTACAGTAACTTACCCTTATGCCCCATATGTATATATATCTTTTTATTTCAATAATCAGTGTAAACTAGATAGTAAAGGATAATAGACGATGACACGTGGCAGTTTTTTTGTGTGAACGTTTATCATCACGACGAAAATTTGTTTTACCCTACTAACCTCTGTATATATTATACAACACACATATACACACACACATATGCATTTAGTTATGAATGTGTTGAATTAATGAATCTATGTGTTAATTTGAACAGGGCAGAGACAAAATCATACAAAGTTAGTCCAGAGAAGAAAGTGAGATCCGAAACCCCAATCGTAATTCGTAGATCTTTAAGAACCCAAGGTAAAGCACCTGATTCAGCAGGGTTAAAAGATGATTTTACTGAACCACCTAAGAAGTTACCAAACCTAAAATCACATGTTATCCCTAACAAGTCTCCACGAGAGTTGATTCCGATTAGCATGAGAGATGCAAGTACTAGTTTCGAATCTGATGAGGCACTTGTCAGTAAGATTTTGAGTGTTTGTAAGGAGTCTGAATTGAAAGATGGTGATTGTGGGAAGAAGTTTAGGGTTATGGCTTCGATTGATTTGGATTCGATGGAGTTGGCACCGGAGAATGTTGCTCGTGTTGTGCCAAATAGGATATTGAGTGTTAAGTTCTTTCCGTCGGCTGATATGAGAATTGTTGCTGTGGGGAATAAATTTGGAGATGTAGGGTTTTGGAATGTTGATTCGGAAGATAAGGATGGTGATGGGATTTACATGTATCATCCTCATCCGGCGCCTGTTTCAGCAATTGTTATTCAACCATTTTCGTTGAATAAGGTACATTTTGATACATTGTGCGTTTAGTTTACTTCCTGGATATAGCTTAATAACATCTTAAATATCTTAATTACTGTTTACCTTGTAATTGTGGAAGCTATTTTTTATTCTAGTGAATGTTATTATAATCCTGGCATGGCTTAAAACATATTCCCTCTATTCCATAAACCAAAATATTAGCCCCTTTTGCTATATAAAGTTATAGATCATCTGTTTATACAAGGATGGACCGATGGATTGGAACAAGATTCTCTAATACTTGCAGTATGAAGTGTAATACTTAAACTTAGGGGGCTAACCTTTCGTATTCAGGTTATATATTGTTTCTGTTTTTAGTGCTGACGCATATATATATGTTACTTGATGCAGATAATTACAAGCTGTTACGATGGTCAAATTCGCTCATTAGATATTGAAAAGGAGATGTTTGATCTGGCATACTCCAGTGAACATGCAATATTTTCTATGTCTCAACGACTTGATGATGTTAACTCCTTGTATTTTGGTGAGGTTCATGGAGTAGTTCGTAGTTGGGATGAGAGGTCTGGGAAGACATCATTTTCATGGGAGCTGCATGAGAGTAGGATTAATACGATAGATTTTAATTCAGAAAATGTTAATATGATGGCTACAAGTTCAACAGATAGAACTGTCTGCATTTGGGATTTGAGAAAACTTGGTAAGAGCAAGCCTAACTCTCTTAAGATGATTACTCGTGAGAGGTCTGTACAGTCTGCCTACTTCTCTCCTTCAGGAAGCCATCTTGCTACAACAAGGTACATACCCGCCTTTTGGAGTTTATATGGATGTATTGGCATTTAACCATGTGAATGCTTGTATTTCTTTATCTGTAGTAAGTTACAAGAAAGTGGTGGATAATAAACATGCTAGACCGTCTGTTGCCGTGGTTAAGTTTTAGTTCATGTAGGTGGCAATTTTAATGCATTTATATGAAATAGGGTCAATATGGGTGAGATGAAAAAAGCTAACCATAGAGCAAAGGTATCAAGCTTTGCCTCGGGTCTATTTTTATGCTTACATTCTATAGCCTCCTTGTTTAATCAAAAAGATTATTATCTTATCAGGTAAGTATTTATAATCATTTTTGTAACACATTATTTTATCTATAAAGGTAGAAATAGACAAAAAGGTTTGTGCACTCTCTGCTTGAAGGTGACCCGTTTTCACCCGAACCCAATTTGACCCTATACCCTGACCTATAGCTGATACCAAACAGCATAGCTTGATGGCATAGCATAGCTATTGAATGTGTATCTTCATGTTTCTTTGGAGTAGGAGATTTTGAGGCAAACATAAAGCCTATTGTGAGCATTGATTTGCTAAAGTCATCATAATGACATGGGAGGTTTCCTTCTCACAGTGCCTACGCGGGCATTGATGTTGAGGGGAACATAGTGTTGTCCCTAATCGTTTGATTTCCAAAGATAGAGAATTTACTGAATAATAATCGTATTGATAGATAACGAATTCTGTTACATGACCCTTCTATTTATATACATATAAAGTAACCATCGTGACTGTTCACGAAAGGTCACGACTCTTCTAACATA
>JAOXNX010000019.1:6540154-6564168 GCA_028566075.1 Solidago caesia | reverse complement strand
CTTTACATATTACTTTGCATATTGTACAACTTCAAAATCTTTACCAATTGCTATGCCTTAAGTACAACATCAGTTACATTTTTTTATTTTGGGTTCGAGTATTTAACATAAATGTATTTGTATAGTCACTTTGAGATTATTAATTTTTTTGCATATTATTATTCTTATTGTATCATTTTAAGATTACTTTTTTTTATTTGTATACTACGTGATTATGCAGGCTTAAAAAGAGTCGTTCACGCGGCAACGCGCGGGGTAAAAATGCTAGTTATCCCTAAGAATGAGCAATAAATAACTTACACTTAGAAACCATTATTTTCATCTAAATCAATTAAATATATCATTCAAACAATACTTAAAAATAACATATACACTTTAATTATCTATCATTTAAACATTAACTTTAGTTAAATATCATGTAGATATAAACGTCCTATATATACTCTATACTGATAGTGAAAAGTTCTTGTGAGAACAATTTTTTTAGAAGAATTATGAGAACCTTTTATATTTAATAACACACAAGAATAGTTTATATGTGACTTGTATATATATGAACAAATTCATTCACATATGAATAAATCAAGTTATACGTAATTTTACATGTTTTTAACAATTTTTGTTGTTCTCATATTTTATTTTACATGTGAATTAAATCATTCACATATAATTTAATACATAACTCAAAAGTTTTCGTGATTTTTTTTTTATTTTTAAAAAAAGGTTTTTTCCTGAAGCTTCCACATAGTGATATATAAAACAAAGTCATATTTTGTGTATGGTTAACTTTTTGAGTACACCACATTTATCTAATTACCCCCTAATAATTCCGAATATACTAGTTTTGTATGCATGCGACGCCACAAGTGAAGAAGAAAAGAGTGGTTGTAGTCTGTGGTGGACAGGTGGTGGTGATTATGGTGTTCATAGAGAATAGAAAAGAGTTATTCATGTGTTCGGTAATGTGTGTAGTATGTGTTTTGTGTGGTTATGGTGGTACATTCCAATTTACTATTCCATTAAATTTAACACAATATCAATTAGTTAAAATAAAATAAAATTAATTTAACAAAAATTTAATATAATATTATAAATTAAAAAGTCATCATAAAAATAAATGATAATGCACAAAAATACAACAAAAATAAATAAATGAATCAACTTTCTAGCATAATAGCCCTACAACTTTCTCTATTACACAACTATCACGGACGCTGGACACCATCACCTTCAAACTTTTAGCCGATGTCCTTGCTAAAATATTTAAAACACATTCGATTGTCGTGCATTGCACGGCACACTCACTTCTAGTTTGTATGTATATACATGATTATCTTAGACTCTAATATCTATAATACTATATAAAGCATATAACCTCCTCCCTCTTCTCAAATTATGTATTGATAACCATAAAATATCCATCGTCTTTATTTACTATTCTAAACATCTCCACTTGATATACCAATAATACTCTTAATGAACTAATTTACAACATCTATCTCTTAACTCCTAAAGTATCTACATTATCCACTTTACATCAATTACCTACACTACTCGCCGCCGCCAATCGCCACCACCATCACACCGTCGCCGCTACCACCATCGTCGCTGTATGGCGTGGTGTTATTAATAAGCAAATGAGTGGCAGGAAATGACATGAAATTAAGGTGGAATAAAAAATAATATGGAAATAAGGTAGAATAAAAAAAAAATAAAAGATAGTGAAAAAAGATTCCTTACTTTTTGAAAAAAGATTGGTTAAGATAAGAAGTCTCTTAATCAATAAAAATCAAGTATCTTTTATGAGATTTATTTTTTTTATTAACCGTTTAAATAATGTTACTGTGATGTATATAAGTTAGAGAAAATCATCCGTGCAATTAATGGTACGGATTTTGGTGTAGTGATTCTTACAAACATTTTAAATGGTAATATATTCTATACATCTAACAAACTCCCATATTAATAACGGAAAAAAAAAACTGTAACAGCACCTAGTGCTATTAACACCACTGATGATATCCCTATAAGTTATAGTTGTTTTATATGGAAATATAAAGTAACACAAAGTCATATTCAATCGAAATGAATAACCAAATTTCAGCTACTTTGCATTTGTCAACTCCCTGTTCCTTACACTCTAGAAGAAAAATAAAATTTCAAGGAAGAAAAATAAATATCTAGAAAGTAAAGGGTGTTTTTAGTAAATTAAGAATACGACGTGAGTCAATTATAGACTGACAACTGGCTGGCAAAGATGACAATTCCCCAATAAAGAAGTGACAACTGTCAACACCAGACTACTCGCTGACTGAAGTCCTGTTACGAATCCATTCAAAGGTTCAACCATATTTTCAGAAATCCTAAGAATAATAAACCACAAATTTATATATATTCTTAATAGAAAAAAGTAAATTATATGGATGGTTCTTGTGATTTGTATCAAATTGTACTGCTTTTTTTTTTTAATCTTTTAAAATTATGCTGGTCATTTTTTTTTTTAAACTATGCACACCCATAGTCTTTAGCTTTGTTAAACTTAACCTAAATCCGTTAACTAATTGTAATTGACCAATTTATCATTTCTAAAATTATGGTTTTAGTCCAAAATTGAGCAGATGTCTCTAAATATTACATTATTTCAACACCCACCATTCTTTCAAAACATTATATGGATTATATGGAGCATCATCTGCATTATTTTCATTCAACGCCTACCATTATTAACTACCCAAAATCACCATATATTTTTCATTCACAAAATTGATATCAATTGAAATGATTATTCCAAAATCCACGCAAATCTAAACAAAAGTTACTTAACATGGACTATTATTACCATCCCATCATAATCCCCATATTAACCTTTTCAAAATCGATCTAAATCTAAACCCCCTTACTTTAACATCAACGAGATTTATCTAGGTTATGCAACTAATTGAAACATTCCTAAAAGGAAATATAGGCATTAGTGGCGACGATTTATGGATACAGTTGTTAACGACGACGGGAGGAAGAGTTATCGAAATAGTAGCCTAGAAGGAACTTCGCACCCAGATATGCCTGAATAGTTACAGGTGGCTTCCGAAAAATGGTAGGAATAAGAAAGCATTCTTTGATTTTAATTTACCATGTCTATTAAGATTTGGTGTTGTATGATTTATGAAAGGATTATGTTTGTATTTTTTATTTTTGATTTAGTTATAGAGGTTGTTAAGAAAGAGAAAAAAAGGATTTTGAAGATTTGGTATTGTATCATTTGTAAAATGGTAGGAATAAGAAAATATATGGTGATTTTAGGTAGTTGATAGTGGTGGGTGTTGAAGTAATAAAATATAGATGATGCTCCATATAGTCCATATAAAGTTTTGAAAGAATGATGGGTGTTAAAGGAAAATGTTTAAAGACTTGTACCAATTTTTGGACTAAAATCATAATTTTAGAAAGGGTAAAATAGCCGATTACAATTATTTAAGGGATCTAGGTTAAGTTTAGCAAAGCTAATGACTGTGGGTGTGCATAGTTTCAAAAATAGGGATGATGAGTGCAATTTGACTTAAACCACATGGATCATCCATGTAATTTACTGATAGAAAAATGATAAACAAGAAATAATAGATTTAAATACATGTTTAAAAATTTGGTGCTGACATATCGCAAATCAAATATTAAGATAAAAACATAAAGAATTAATTGAATGCATATGTCAGTATTAGATTTTTAAACATGTACGAAATACTAAAGACAAAAAAGTGTTCAAACTTGTTAAATTACATAAAATTTTGATATATGAAATACTATTTTTATCTCTTAAAAGTCAACTAAGTTAAGTGTAAAATTTCATAAGATATTTTCCAATCAATCTTTTATTTGACTTAACCTCTTCAGTCCCTTCAAACTGTATGCATAATGTATCCCATACTTCCTTTGAAGTGGGAAGTTTAATGACAGTTTTCATTATACTAGTAGGTAATGTGGAAATGATGATGCCCCAAAGCTATTGTTAAGATTGACAAGCCTGTGTTCATCATCAGTCCATTGTGCTTCAGGTTTGTCCACAGTTTCAATAGAAGCTGCATCATCAACAATAGGTGCAGTCCTAGGTGCTTTTGGGACATAAGGACCCTTAGTTAATATAGTGATTAGCTAAGGTTCGATTCCCACAAGATGAAGCAACATTCTATCCTCCCATGAGATGAAATCATCAAGCTCAAACCTAGGAGCCATGATTATATATCCATGATCCTTATTGTTTATAAGAACAGATGTGGAAGCCATTTTTTAAAGATGAAAAACAAATAAAAGTATTTTACTTAAAGTGTTTTTACCACTCCAAGCTCTGATACTAGTTGTTGGTCCTGATCTGTTTAGTGGAAAGATTAAAACACTTGGCAACAACGAAATTTAAAATTAAGAACACAAAGTAATTTACAATGGAATTCTTTATTGATTAATGATCAGAGAATCACAAGAAGTATTGTGGAAAAAAGGATTAAACCAAATACTAATCCTAAATAATTTTCATTGACTACAGATTCTTCTCACAGAAAATCCTATAAATTCTAGCCAAGAGAACTGTTGATGGGATCAGTTGATGAGTAATATTGTTAGAACATAAAGTGTCTAAATATTATTCAGGATTTAATCGGCACCTTAATAATGAGGGTATGAACCCCTTTATATAGGCAGTATGCAAGTTTGCATTGGGAAGGAATAGTATACGTGTCTCAATGTTATTGGACCGATATACTATTTCTAGGACCTTTTTGTCGGACCTACCAACTCTGACATGAAGTGACATATCGGATCTTGGGGTCAAATATTTGTCATTGTTTTGAGTTTATCAGCTACAAATGAAGACTTCAAAAATGTTGATACTTTAAATTTTTATAAGTTTTTTTCTGTGAGCTTCTATCATCAACAAGTATCTATAAAACTTCTACTAATGAATTTTCAATGTATCTTTAATAGATCTTTAGTCTTCAAAGTTAATTTCACTAATTGTTGATGACTCTTTCATCAGCTGTCTTCTTCGAATTCAGCTGATAGTTTACTCTATGATCAATTGATAATAAGTCATAACTGCTGATAAACATATACTTAACAATTATTCTTAACTTATTAAATTTTTAAGTTTCATTTTGAGACTAACACAAAGAAATGGAAAGGGTTATTAAAGAGAAGTGACGGCAAAGGAAACCACAGAGTGGTGTCTAAACCACAAAATTTTTGGAAGTTTATATAATATTAAAACAAATGCATACATATAAACATATAATATCTATGGAGCATTGCTATTTCCATCACAAGAGACGAAAACATGTACAAGTAATACTGCATACCGTACAACTGTTTTATGCGTGAAAATGGTGGAAATAGCTTTGAGGATGGTGGAAATAGACAGCCTCTATCATATAGGTATGAATATATAGTGTCGTTAATGGATTAGATATGGATGATTATATGTCATCTATAGATAAACCGTTTATCATCCGAAAAAACATATACGCACACACAAACATAGATACTAGATTTTAATCTAGTATATACACATGGTTAGATTAAAATAACGACCGTAAAATATTTAGATATATTTTTTTATGCGTAATGATATTTAAAAGTTAAATAAAAATTTATCAATATTATATAATTCAATTTTAAAACTTTATACTTTCAATTTACATTATTTAAGAGTTAAATAAAATTTATCCATAACTTTATATAAATTATATCTAACTAGAGGATTTAATGCGAGGCTTCAACTATCGTGTTTGCATTTGTTATTGATGTGGTTCCGTTATGCTATTTATAAAACGAAAAATCACATACAAAGATCGTTTAAAAGTTTGCAACACCGAACATTAAAAAAAGAGGTAGTGTAGTTATTTTAGGAGTTGAAGGATAGATATTGTAAATTATTTCATTAAGGGTATTTTTGGTAAAATAATAATAGAATGCAGAATTACATTATTAAGGAGTGGTATTTTAAGGACTTTAATTCAAAAAATGGGGAAGAGTTCCCCTTTTATAATATATTATAGATAGATTATAGATATAGATTATAGATTATAGATAATATTATTATGAATGAACGTTTTTACATTGAATTATTAGAAAAGCTCAAAAACTTACCAGCTATTAATTAAGACATATATAATTTACAATCTTATGCCCTAACGTCAAATTCAATGACGCATATTGGAGGTCATACATATATTTGCTGCCCAGATTAACCCGGCCAACCTATCTATCTAAAGGCCATTTGACATTCCTTAATCTCATCGATATGATGTACGTTGTGGATTCAAATCATATACTACTGATAATCCAATGCAACTTCAAAGGAGATCGATCGAGTTCAATCTAAAATTCTAATTATCGTCGTTCTTTGCGTGTTCTATATATAAATGTTAAGAAGATCCATCCATTGATAACTCGACTAACAAATCATCAAGCATGATTTTCTCAATTTCGATGGCAATCTCTCGTTGCTCTTCTTCAAAATCTCTCCAATTTTCCTTCTTTTCCATTCCCCGAATACACACTTCTCTAGTACCCTCCAATTCCCACTCCAAAGATCCGTCATCTTCGCCTTTAACCCAAGATTTTGCCACCCTCAAAATCTTTGATTCAATCTCATCGCTATTGTTTTTCACTTCCTTAGATGCTGTGATCAATTCATCCCTAAAGAAATCTAGTAACATACAATCCATGTTCATGTCCCACTCCTTAATAGAGCTTGTAGCTTTGACGACATGATCCATTAATCTGATTGCCTTTTCTTCCATTTGAAATGATTCAACATCATACTTTTCATTCGCTAAACAATGATCTTCATCCTCATTGAGATTCTCAAACTCTTGAATTCGCTGCTTGAGCATTAAGTTTCGTCATATATATTGAAAGAAAAAAATAATTCATCGGTCAATTCAATTTCTATAAGAAACTAATAACAGCTTAACAAGGTACATTTTAAGAAAAAGGCTTTTTGATATGGAAAATACAATTTTTTTATACGCGTTAAGTGCAGCTGCATTTAGCATTTTTCTTAAGAAAATAATGAATAAGAAATGGATATATATCGAATTGAAAACATACTTTCCATATTGACAAGACTTTGATGAAATGAAGAGAATGTTTCTTCATGTTGTTGTGTAAAATCAAGGACCGAAATTGGACTAAATTGTTCCTCTTCTTCGTCGTCTTCTTCATGTACAATACCATCCTGTAAACAAATGATATATACATAAGTTCGATATTCATTTAACAAAAACCCATAAAAGAATCTATACACATATGTAAAAATTATACGCACCTTTGGATCTTTGGTGATGTTATGGGCCTTTTCGCCGCAACCTACATTAACATGGAAATTTTTCTTACATGTGACCTCAACATCACTAGAATATCCACGACACCATACAGGCGAATCACCAACTGTAAAATCACTGCCACTCCAGCTACTATTCGGCGAACCAGTGGACATTGTGGTAGTAGTACATTGTGAAGGAGACATTGGTGGTAGAGGAACATTATTCTCTATAGGTTCGGCTACATCACGAAATGATTTCCAGCGTAGTATATCCTTGACAGTCACCGAAGTTGTTCTCGACATTGTAGGCTCAGGACGACGAGACGAAGATGATTTGTTTTTGTTGGAGAAACGACGAGAGAAGGCGTGGATAAAGACAGAGATTTTGGATTTGGGACGTCGAGGGAAGCAGAGGTTTTGGTCTTGAAGGAAGTCTATGAGCCTGCGAGGCTGAATCATAATAGATTGTGGTTCCATGAATGTAGTAGTCATGCAAGATGAATATAAGAATACTCTAACCAACTAGCAATGTGTTTGTAGTGTGTGTTCTTGTAATGATGGTGAGGTATTCCGAATTAAGATGAGGATGACATTGATCGGATTAGTGTGTATATATACTATACATCTTTCATTGAGGTGAAGGTGTTATGAAGCAACCAATGAGACGACAAATTTAAATCCAGTGAGGCAAATAAACAAACTTATTGTTGACTTATTAGTTTACTATAATAATGAATTAACTCTTTTTTTAACGGCCAACTAAGACAATGTTAGGTACTCCGTATGCGGCGTCCTGATGGCTAAAGGTATGCATCAACTGGGTCAACCTGGACAGATGGAACCCCTAGCCCACTTAACTTCACGTTCTGAGGAAAATCCACCCGCCCGAAGGCCCACTGGTGGTAAAACCCGGTCGCTTTTGGAATCGAACCGGTGGCCGAAGCCCCGCCGGTCTTCCTTCATCGAGCATGATGCCGCAGAACAAATAGTATACATCAAGAATTGAACTCGGGTCACCTGTACTAAAGATCAATGCCTTAACCACTACAACCAAATGGCATTGGCAATACTGTAAATAATTAGTTGATTAATTAACCAACTAGAATTAATATAATTAAGATTGTAAGATGTTGGATAAAATTCTCTAGTCATTTTGAACAATTTATTTTTATCATTTATCTCAAAATAGAGGTCGTCGAATTAACTTATTAAGAAAGCTACAAGTTTATGAGTTTATTTATTAAAATACTCGTATGTAATATTAAAAAAACCAATAATTTTAACTGTATAATTATTTATTAAAATAATTTTTATCATTTATTTATTGAAGGATATTAAAGAATGGATAATTAGCAAAAAGTCCAATAACTCTGCTGCAAGTGTAATTCAAAGGCTGATAGTTGCTGCTTGTGTGTACATGATTTGGAAGGAAAGGAATGCAAAAATCAAATGCCCAAAGAAAAAGTGAGAGACCAGATTATTGAAGTTGTGAAGAATAGACTTATAAGATTGAGATTCAAAGATGGAGATGCATACAACAGGGTTAAGAAGAGATGGAATATTGTGTAAATCATAGATCTTTATGTTTGTATGCGGTGTAGGGAGAATATAAGATTGATCATTTAGTCTTTTTGTATATATATAGATGATTGATACTGTAGATGGATTTATATAGGTTTGTAAAACTTGGGGATTGTCCAAGTGATGATAGGAATGCATTGTAATATGATTTTGATTTAATATAATTAGAGGTATTGTCCTCTTTTGAAGAAAAAAAAAAACCCTGTGTAATAGAGATTTTAGTCGGTGGCATTGGACCTCGAATGAGAACATATATGATATAGAATTATTTTGGGGTGGAATCCTAATGTTGTTGATGTGATGGTTGTATCTCAAACGGATCAGGTAATGCACACACAAGTGATTTTTAAAGATGACAAGAAGGTTTTGCTATGTTCTTTTGTCTATGCGCATAATTTTACGTGCCTAGACCGGAACCGTGGCAGAAATGAAACCCACGGGTTGTTTAGAACATGATTCTCATTTTCATTTAAACCTATTGTGATTTGTATAACCATATTGATTCCCAGTAGCAAATCAAACACCCCTTAGTTTTTCTTTAAGAAGCTTGTTAACATCTCACTTTTAAAACTCAACACCATAAGATTTTACTCTCTTGTTATTGAAAATTATTATTATTTAAAATATGATCATTTAAAAAAAATATAAATAAACTAGCATGGTACCCGCACGTTGCGGCAGATACAACTTATAAAGAGTCAAATACCCGCGCGTTGATGGTTATGGTGTTGGCGGTAGTGGCGGGGGATTTTTTGAGAGCGTTTCGTGGTTCGTGTGTGTGTGTGTTTGTCAGAGAGGAAGTGATAATAAATAAATTGGAGGGGTTGGGGCTGACAAATTAGGAGGAGGGGAGCAGACAAAAAAAAAATAATGAATGGCAATTTCGTACATTCGCATCTCCCGTTTTTCAACATTTCCAAAAATAAAGAGGCCTAAAATTTTTATAAAGTTGGTAAAGATTAGATTCTATATGATCTGTGACCAAATAAAACATATACATCAAACTAAAGAGTTTAAAATCTGATAGTTTCAATTTATGATAATTTCTGATAGTAATGTAAACCAAATAACATACCACTAAAATCTCTCGGAGCGTCTATTCAACCCAGTTCACAAATTACAACATTTTACTAGTATTTATCCAAATGTAAATTGAAATTGTTTTCTACTGGACTCGAAATCGTTGCATTTTTGCAAATCGACACTAGAGCAATACTCCCAGCAAGCTGACGACTCAACAACCCTGTGTTGGTAATTGGCTTGATAGTCATAGTAAAAACGTACACTGACTACACGGTAGTCAAGTATAGCTATAGCAAGTGCTTGTACACATAAAACTGCCCGTACTATCAAAGTTACTTACCAAAAGTAGCCACCATAAGAAAAAAAGTTGCAAAAAGAAAAAGATGGTTTTAAGTTCTTGTTTATTTAAGACGTGCAGTAACTCATTTGATCACCATATCAGTCCAGTTAAAGCATAGAAATGGCTGTTGTTTCTTAACATTGTACAGCATATTGATACAGTTTTTTGCAGGATCTGAACAACCGTGGCGGTTTCTGGGGATTAAGAACGGTATCTTGCCTATCGGGAGGAGTTCAATGTAGTGAATAATAGTCATATACACCGGAAGTGACATCTTATCTACCATATTTTGACATTATTATTCAAGAGGAACAGCAGTATCGAGCCTCACTCTGTTTAGTCTAACTGTTCCAAGAATGTACTCAGGTAGTTCTTTTTCCTCCCTTCCCTGTGTTGTCAACGAAAGAGACAAATCAATTTAGGTGAACAAGGGTGAGATAAATATGAGTTTCAATAAACAGTAGATTATCATATCATGCATCATAATCCAATAATGTTGGTCACTATCATAATATGTTTCAATAAACAGTAAATTATCATATCGTGCATCATAATTCCAGTAATCTTTAATATACAAATAAATGGCATAAAGCTTGTTTAATGAAGGAGAAAAGAAACAAACCTCAATTAAGATGGCAAGATCAACAACGAGGCTTGTTACATATCCAAGAACCAGACCAATCACACTCCTTGCAACAGATGACGACCCAATGTCTACATCAACCTGCACAATGAATTATAAAAAGTTGTATATAGTACTCAATCCCTACATATCACAATGAAACAAAAAATAAGGATCTTGAGGACCAAAATCAATCAATGTCATCATTAAAGGGCAGATACGTAATATCCATGGAGCTATGCCAAAACGGAGATTGTTACTTGATTATGGGATACGCAGGATAACACACTTAACCCCTAAAGGTGAGACATCGGATATTTCTTACGAAGAACACAAAAGTGAATACCTCCAAGAAATTATCTTGTCTCAGATAGTGACAGGTTACAGCTTTCCCCAATAGGCAAGCTTTTGTCCCGACTGCACGCTTGACCATCCAATATCCCTGTTGACCACATTGTTGGTCACTATCATAATATGTACCAGAAACAAGAAATTTTGTGACATCAAGATACAATGAAAATAAATTACCTGTACAATGCTTGGAATCAGCTTGAATCTTGAATCACGAAATGCGTCACTCCCATCAATAAATTTGCCCAGTAATGAATTTCTATTTACAGGCCTGTCCGCGGCATAGTAGAGAACTAGGCTGTAGTTGGGTTTCCCGGGAACCTTGAAAAAGAGTAACATGGGATAATTACACCCCCAAGAAGCATTAATCGAGATTCAAACACTTGAAAAACAAGTAGATAACAAATTTAATCTTCACCAATTGTAATTATTCTAAAGCATGTCCATCCGGGCCTTAACAAGCAACATTAACTTCTCATTAAGGCAGTAATTTATGTTGTACTCCAACTAATTAATTGAAGTGTGGTTGTTATTCAACTTATACGTAAACAATTTAGACCAACAAGTTCATAATAATTCAAATCAAACAGATCTTAGAATCTCTATTCTTAATACTAGTTGAAAAACATATCCGATATCAAAAGACTCTTATTCAAAAGGATGTCTAAAACTACGCAAGAGTGATCTATATATAGATAATAAAGTGAAAAGGCCAAGAGCCACGAAATAAATAAATCCTACACTAAATGCTAAATAATTAATTCTATGTATTTAACACTAGTCCTTAGCCCTGTGTAGATACACGGGTAGTGTAAGGTAACGATTTATAAATTAAATGACTTATAAGTACTATTGAAGATTTGTTTATGTATAAAAACACCCAGTATAATGTATAACTTCTAAATTTCATGAAAAATACGTAATTTTGATATTCTTATTCATGACATTTATTAATGTTGGATTTATATCGTATTGCATTGATAGTAAATATCATTTATCTTTTTGATTAGTCAATCCCTACATCCAAACTAAATCAAATTAAAAAGTTAAAAAAAAATGTGTTGCTCTGATAAGAACAAAACGAAATATACAAAACCGTTATTTTACACCCAAACTAAATCAAATGAAAAGGTTACAAAAAATTTTGCCCCAATAATAACAAACTTTTATCCATATACCCAAACTCAATCAAATGAAAAAACAATAAAAATATATAATAACTTAACAAACCATCATACTGTGTTTTGGAAAATATCAAAGAAAGGATGCATTCGTTTATTTAGAAAAACAAATTTGTTTTGATATTTATTGAAAAATAAAAATAGTTATCATTAATTTTTGAGAAATAAGGGGTTATTATTAATTTTGGAGAGATTTTTTAATTAAATAATGGAGATTTTTAAGTTACAGAATGATAGAAAAATTTTGTTTTGATATTTACCGAAAGTAAAAAGAGTTATTATTCATATTGGGAAAAAAATTTCAGTTATTCGAAGGAATATTTTAGTTAAATTAGATGTCAAGCATGTATGCAGAAAAATATGCATTTGCTATAGGCCTATAGTTAATCCATACCTGCAGGTTCATGACAAGGATGAATGGAAGTTTCTTCCCAGCTTCCGACTGTAAAAAACGATGTAAAAAGAAACTTATGAGAAAAACGCAAATTTCAAGTGAGTAATGCAAGCATATAGTTCAAAATCACTTAAAACTACTAACTACATAAATTTAGTGTTAATAAAGTTATTTTAGAAAAATGTGAACCTATTACTTTATCTTTTTATAACAATTCACAACTGATAGAACTGGCATAAGAATTCTCAGTTTGATCCGTGAATGTGTAACAGACTCATATTTACACAATTTTTATCATTATTATGTAACATAACAAGAGCGAAATCTAAATGAGAAAACTTGTTGAGTACCTGAACAATGCAATTGGGATGCAACGCCACTTTACTTCTGGAAGTCTCGAGTTTATACCAGTCAACTGCTATAAGCTTCAGAAGGGGATCCCCACCGGCTACCTGAAATTTAAAAATCCATAAAAGTACAATTCATAATTTACTACCTTCCAATAACAAAAAGTGAAATAAATTTTTTTAACATTTACAAAAACAAAACCCTAAAACTGACTTTAGTACTGTCTTTCAAGTATGTCTTTCCTCGGATCTTAAATCCAGCACCACTTGGAGATGTCCAACAATTGGTATCGGCCTCACTTTTCGCTTTGTGCATCGAACCAGGAAAGTCACTAGGATCAAGAGTAACTGGATCTACATTTGAATCTAACTCATTGTTGGCATCCATAGCTGATCACACAAACAAAAAAGCAACACACTGAGAATGCTTGAGCAAGCTGTACTTATTAAAAAATGTAAAAACTACCCATTTTAAGGGTACCTTTCTTCGCTGTTAAAGTCAAGCGGGCAATAGCCCATGAAACATTCTTCAGCTTCACTCTCTGGCCCTGATAAAGTTAAGAGTAGATTTACGATCTATATTCATATCAACTGTTATTTTTTTATTTTTCATAAATTCATGAATCCATCTCTGTATCATTGTACTGCTAAAACAGAAGAAAGAAAGAAACCTTGCTGTCAAGTTCAGCATCGCCATCTTCTACTTCATCATCGGAAGATGATGATGAATCATCTGCAATTGCATCATAAAACTCCTCGGCCGTTTCTGCATCTTCAAACTCACTAATGGATCCAGAAACATCAGAGGATTTTGTATCCACCAGTGTCGTGGAAGATTCACACGTAAGAGCAGGGTTTGCCTCAATGTATGCCTTTAAACCTGAAACAATTGTTAAAACTCCTAAATCATTTAATTGGAAAACTTAGACTTGGCCTTTGGAAAATATAACTTCTTCAATCAAATTCGACACACAATTTACGTGTAACTTCCGTAAAGTGCACAATTGTACACAAGTCATTCCAATTTGACATGTACATTAAATTACCCGTTTTAACCCATTACAGCATTACCCAAACTCACCTGACCTGCCCTTTTTTCCACCTCTAGTATTTTTCACTTTTTATTTATTTCAGATGATTAGAATGCAGTTGAATATTTTATCATTGTAAGCATTGAAAACAAAATAACTAAGACACAAACCTGACACTTGGTTTAACAACGCACAAGGAATTGACCTTTCAAACTTTGAGCATTCACCACGCTTCCATTTCAACCATCCTGCTGAATCCATCTCTAACATATGTGTTACAAGACATCTATCACCAATTGATCCTCCCGACGCTCTCAGATTCCTGATCTCCCAAGATGAAGCTACAATTAATAAGTAGAAGTTGTTAAGGAATACGTCAGGTACATACATTAAATACAGAAACAATACATATTAGAGACCATTCTTGATACTATTCAGACGTCTCTAAAGATCAGTTGTACTGTAAAACAACATACCATAAGAAAAAAAGGTTCTTACGATTAATTTTTATTCGCCGATATCCTGATTTTGAAGGTCGTTTCTTGTGTATTGCAGGGAACTGCAAGATTGCTGCATCATAGATTCAAAGTAGGTAAGCAAAATTCAAATATATCAAAGTAGCAAAATACAATTTTAATTTTTCCCACATCACAAAGAAATAACTACAAGTAAAATCCACTTACTATATGTTCCATCTTGTCCACGAAACCATTGTCTAGAAAATATAAAATCATGCTTAGACTGCCACCTATAAGAACAGCACATCAGTTTTTGACTGATGAGAGATGACAAACGAGATGAGTTAAAGGATAAAATAATATTAAGGATATGTAAGATGCAAGCAAAGTACAGTAAAACAGTATGTCATCCAAATGTTCCAATTCAGTGCATATAATCTCATGCAAAATTTATATTTGATCATCAAAAATGAAAGTAAAAAATCAATGCAATAGTAAGAGTCGAAATAGGACTAAAATCTTCAATTGGATAATGACGCACCTAGTTAAGCATCTGGTATCATAAGATCCATAAACAACATCAGAATGTCCATTTAAAGAATCTACAAGTTCTAAGGCACTAGTCAATGCATCCCACCTGTAACTTTAGATGTTAGAGAACACATGAAGATTGTATAAACATAAAATGCACATGAATTTGATCATCATACTCATATCTCCGGTGTCGATCAAGGTTCAGAACCACCTCAAAAGCAGTATCCGGACTTGCAGCCACAACACCAACGGCCTTCACGATAACAGTTTTGCTGCACGGCTAACATTTTATAAACGAGTCAATACTTAGAACTACTACCAAAATTTAATTTTGCAGCACAAGTATCTATAAACACATGTATGTGCATGTATGCAATAATGCATTGTGCAAGTACCTTATGGTCGGACACATCCTCAAAGATTCTGACCCCTGTAATCCAACATACGGCCAAAGAAAAAGATATCAAGATGTTGGAGATTTCCACATAAATAGGCGTATATATTGGGAAAAAAGTTCGAAGAATAAAAAAATGAAGTGTATATATGTTTGATTTTATTTCTTTTATGGCTTGAAAAGCTGGTTAATGAATAAAGGCCTGCTTAATCATTTGACAAATATATGAGGTTGAGGTTTTAAACCCAACAAAACGAAATGTTTAAACGCATGTAAGTATTCATATTATTTGTTCAAAAAGTAACCTTATTGTGAGATGCAACTTAGTTTTGTCATTGATCATAAATCAGAATATAAGTTACAGTAAGATGTAAAGGAAGATGGGAAACATAATTTTACCAGATAAGACTTAAGTGGTAAGATAATAAACAGAGGTAGCAATTTCGACCCATTTACCTATAAATGGGTCGACTTGGGTTAATATTTTATCTCTAACAGGTTAAACAGATCAAGCTTGAAAGAGTTATCTAAAAAGAAACGGGTCAAAATTATCCAAAACATATTCAAATGCATAAGGGTGGTGATCCATACACCACCATTTTTTAGCCGTACACCACCAAACATGCTTCACATTATTGTACAATTAACACCTTAAAGCATATTTGGTGGTGTACGCTAAAAAAATGTGGGGTACGGATCGTCAACCCAATGCATATTACCACTTAAATTGGTCTTTAAAGTGTAATTTTGGTTAATGAATAAGTATTGACTTTCCAACAAAAATGTTTTATCAAGGAAAGTAAGTAACTAACTAATGTTGTGAATTTGTGATATATAGTTTAGTGAATCTTATTTGAATATCTACAAATTTTGATGAAAAATAGATAAGATAAAGTTTGCTGGGTCAGACCAGTATCCACCGTTTTGGCTCGCACTAATAATTAAATGTTCTGACCCGATGACCCAATCTCATTTTGACACATTACCCGACCCACACAATTTACCAACTCTAATGAGAATCAAACACGAAAACACAAAGGTAAAGAGAATATGGTACCACTGACTGTACGGACACATCTCCACTCATGTACTTCAACAACATCTTCAGCATCTTCCATGAACTCGCTAGACCTATGATGTCGACCCAAGTTTGATGATCTAGTGACAAGTCTCTCTGGACCTACAGATAATGAATTGACGAGGAGAAGCAGCAGATTAGTCTCCTTCAAATTAATGAGCATATCTGGTAACTGTTGACATTATGTAAATTACAAATCTATTAAAAAAAATTGTAATAGATATCTCCATTAGTTATTAGTTACCATGTCCTATTCTTATCAGCTTCTTTAGATCATGTGCATATCGCCTTACTCTAGGCCGACGCCCTTCAAGATCAATCCTTCCAAAAAGAAATAGTACAGTGAGACCACAAGTATAAAGATACATGGAACATAGTTTTAGTACTGAGAACAAAGACCTGATGTAGGTTATCGTTCAAAGAAACTACAAAAATTAACTTAATAATGATATTTCATAATGATAACTTAGAAATCGATGTAACAGATTTTCAGAAGAGAAACTTTATGAAGTTACTTGATGTAATATCTTTGCAACATATCATAAGAACATATGGCCTGCTCATTCATGAGTTGCGCTCTACCGTATTAGAACCCTAATTAACAATATTAAAATATGAATAGAGTGGCAACATACTCATTCTCCATGCTCAATTTGTTTCTGGTGGAACTTTGAGAAAGCTCATACTCCGCCTGAATATAATAGTTCAGGGAAATATTACATATAAGATATTTATGGAAGAAAAAAAAAACACGTAAAAATCTCTTCATGTAATAAAGCTTGCAGTTCTTTATACCTGCTGTTTTGCTTGATCAAATGCTTCCATCCATTTTCGGGTTTCTCCGGCTGTAGCACAAGCAATCTTACAACAACATGGTAATCAGAATAAGAATTGATCAAATAATCGATAAAACCGATCACTGAGAAGTAACATTTTGTAAATAGTAGATACAAGATAACATCACATACTTCTCCTTTCTTTTCCTCATCCAACCGATTGTAGAACCTTAGAACGTAAAGATCCTAAAAAGTATCAAATTAGACAGACAACATCAATTAGAACCGATATCTTCAAAAACTAAATAAATAAATAGCAATGTAAGGGAACTTTAAGGGTCTTACACCATCATTGACCCTTTTTCTTCCTAACTCCTCCACCATAAGGGTGTTCCCAACCACACCCCTCCGTATTGGTTTCTGCATCAAAAAAGCTAAAATTGTTGTAATCAACATCGAACAACAATAAATCATCACACCAAAAAAATTTAATTAGATAAAAAATGCCTTGCCAGTCCTTTTATTTGAACACAAGTTAGTAGTTCAAAAAATTAAAAATAAATGTACTAATCGGCAGTCACCCAAAATAACAAACGCACAAAATTCATAAAATTTACTTATTGGGTTTAAGCATTAACACAAAACCAAACTAATACCCTATATAAAAAACATTAAGCTTTCGGACTAAGTATTTCTAAAACATCCAACTTGTGACATTCTGCTACAATACATATCATATTCGCAAAACCTTGTATGCATGTAGATAACATCGATTCATTGCTATTGTATTTACCCAATAACCTAATCATTATGTAACCATTTCCATGCCATATAAGTTGCCACATCATGAAAACCGCCATCATCTTTACAAGTTACAAACAGTACACAATGTAACTATTCAGGCAGGATAGCAAAACTGAATGTTTGGAACATAGTAAAACATAACCGAAGTTCGAGAAACACACAAAACCAAGTTTTTTAAACTCGGATACATACTATAGCAAAACGCGACAAGTTTTTAAACTCGGATACATACTATAGCAAAACGCGACAAGTTTAATACATTTAAAGAAACACTTAGCCCTTAAATTATACATTGTTCACTCTATAATCATGCAATAACAAACCTATAGATACAAAAATTGACAATACAAGTAAATAAATAGATTAAAATCAAATGGGAATAAGAAAAACATACAATGCCAGGGTTTTCATGAGGATCACGTTTATACATGATTACATATTTGCCACGAATATAAAGAAATCTTAGATGACAAAATTCACGCCCAATTGAATTTGTACCCAGATGATAAACCCACCCGAAATATTCAAACCGGGTATGCCTACTAGACCCTTTTTCATCCGGCCCACTTTCCGATCCACCACTTTCCGATGACCCACCACCGCCTTTCGCCATCTCCGGCCAAAATTGGTAAAAAGGTTTCAAAAAATCGTTAAAAGATTAAAACTTTTTGATGAATTCAAGTGTAACTTTTTGTGGGTTCTTAATATTGTTGATGATGATGATGAATGATGAATAAATATTGAAATTTTGACAGGTGGAAAATGTCGTTGTTTGAATTTAATTTAATTTATTAGGGGTTGGTTTTGACATGTTGGAGATTCTGAAAAAGTTTTTTTGAAAATATGAAAAGTTATTTTTAAAATTCTCAAAAAATTAAAATTTAGCTTTTTTTTTTTTTTTCATAAAGTTAAGTATAAATTTTATGAGTTTTTATAAGGGAATTGATATTCGTATCATTTTTTTTTATGAATGTATCATAACTGTGTATTATTGGCTTATACAATCAGTTATACAACTTATACATTGTACATTAATAAAAAATGATGATACGAATATCATTTCCCTTTTGACGATGTCGAAGGGAAGATGAATAAGTGGTGAAATTTAACGGGTGGAAGATGGTGTTGATTGAACTTAATTTATTAGAGGTTGGTTTTGATAAGCTGGTAAGTTTAGGAGGGATGGTTTTGAAAATATGTTTAAGTTTGTCTCAAGGTTTATTGACTTGTAGGTTAAGGTTTGATTAGAGAATATAAATATGTTCGGACATTTGTCAACGATGCAAAGCTAACAATGATTTGACAGACATTCTTGTTTACCCTTTGACAGACATTCTTGTTTTCTACAATTATTAAGGGGTTGTGCTATTTCCACCATATAAGATAAAAGGGTGTACAATTAATACTGCATACCGTACAATTGTTTAAAGCATAAAAGGGTGGAAATAGACAATAAAGGGGTAAAAATAGATGGACACTTATTAAGTTGTTCCTAAAGGTGGTTGGTTTTTAATTATTAGAAGTGAATTATTTAAAGAATTTGGTTAGTTTCCGATGACTAACCGCATTCAAGGTGGTTTAATTATTATCATTTTAGATTTTTTACCGGAGGTCAGTTTCAAACCTCATTAGGTACAATATTAAGGTGGTCCTGGAAAGGTTCGAAAATGACCTCAAGATATCTCAGTTAGACCGCATACATTTGAATCAAAAAGAAAACATCGTCTGTATCCGCTTGGTTAATTTCTTGTGACTATTATATGGTGATAATTACTAAAGAGATATTAATGAATAACAACGAATTTTTATCCCAACTCAGCATATTGATATTAGTTAAATTATACATATTTGGTATGGTAATTCTAATAGCTAATATCCATTACTTATGTGCATTTCGAGTCAAATTCATGTTAAATGTTTCACTTAGAATCTACATAAGTGATTGTAGGTCCATTGAATGATCGTGGCGATATTTGCACTTATTTGGAGATAAAGTAACCAAGAAATGGCTTAGAAATGTACATGAGTGATGAAGTGTTGATCGAGACAAGTTCGGGTCATGATAAAGTGAATAAATGAAGTTTGATAGCTGATTGAAGACCAGGTGTGACGCACATGTGGCTTGTGCATTGCAAATGTACGGTAGAATCCGACTCTATGTTAACACATCGGAGGTGCGGCCCACAACTTTTTAAACTATGGATTTCAAAAAACTTTTAAATAAACAACCATTAATCACGGAAACGTCCCATTAAAACTTAACTATTTCCTATTGGAAATATCAACGAAAGGTTTTGGTGTTACTTATTGCATCACAACGACAAATCTAAGAAATCCACATCCAAACAAACAACCAAACATAAAGTAATGTCCGACCACATAATAATTAAACATATAAATAAATGAGGCAAGACTATGGCTAAATAAAATCTTCATCAAAGCAACCATCTACCCATGTATCACTTTAAGCAATCTTCAATGACCAACTTAAGGAAACACAACATTTTCAAAAAACAAGTATCAGCTTTAAAAACCGAGTAAGATAACCACAGGTATTATAGAACGGTTGTCAATTAAAACATCTTATGAATCATCATACGCATGTCAAGCATTTAATACACATCATCATACATCAAACATCATAACACAATAGGAAGATCTCATCCCTACATGTGCCTAGCAATCTCAATCATCTCATCAATATCACTATCATCATAAACATCGATATCATAAACAATCAAAGCATGGTGAATGGACCAACCACCCGACATACTCAATCAATAGTGGCCTTAACGTAGGGAAGTGTCATGACTACTCCCCATACGCCCTACCATCAACGCACTAACTCCCCGCGGGAGCTAGCATGGGCTAAACTTAACACTTTCAACTGTGATGATATCATTGAACAAGTTAGGTTGTCGGTTTACATTGAATGGGCGATGATGATAACAACTTTCGTAAAATGGCACTCGGATGATCGGGGCGTATCTTGGCGGGGTAAACCTTCGGTTTGACAGCCATGGAGTTCGCAACTTCAGATTTCCCAACCCTTAATTTTTGAGCCCAATTTTGTTACAAGAAAAGTTTTCCGACAACTGTTCCGGCTTTCCCTACTAAAAAACTGACTATCAGCGACGGAGAAATTCGTAGGAAATTCATAGGAAAAAGGTATCACCGATTTCCGACGAAAATCACCTGTCGGAAAACCCCTCGTCGGAAACCATTTCCGAGGAAATTTACCGACGAATTTTTTATTTTCCAACGAAAAAATTCGTCAGAAATTCGTCAAAAAAAACATTCCAAATAATTAATTGAAAAGTTTAACGACAATTTAGCAACTATGTTTTCTGTCGGAAATTCGAAGCAAAACTCATTTGTATTAGCAATGAACTTCCGACTTAAAAAAAAAGAGAAATACAAATTTATTTTAGCAATAACTTCCGACGGATAAAAGAAAAAAGTAATAGAAATTCAGTTGCAATTGTTGCAAATTCCAATAATTAAATAATCATTAATCATTAATAAAAATAAAAAAAACTTGATACAAACTCCAATCAATTAGATAGGATAAGGATAATACATATAAAAAAGAAATTAATACAAATTCATTAGATAAGGATAAGGATAATACATATAAAAAAGAAATTAATACAAATTCTAATCAATTAAATAAGGAATAACTATTATTAATTTTCTACTAAAACATCATCGCAAATGTACAATCAAAAAACTCATGTACAAAATCATGTTTAATCAATATACTGACAACAATCTATAGTTTCTTTTTCTCCATTTATATCCTATGATTCATTTTTCTAGATCTCAAATAACGCTTCAAAGCCGTAAACAACATCCATCGCCTTCAAAGTCTTCCTATTAGTATCACCGATGATGTCTTCCTTCAACACACTTTTTTTTTTCTCATCCATACCCGATGACTTTTTCTTTTAACGGAAAAGGAATAAACATATTAATCCCAAACATGTAGCCATACTACTAAGGAAAGGAGAAGTGATTCGTTTATTATTTTAGAAGAAAAAAAAAGAAGAAATCGTATTCAGAAAGATTAAGAGGAGAAATGATATTTTAGAGAAGAAGTAGAAGAACAAAATAGTTTGTCAATTTACTGGTAGGAGTGTATATTAATTTGGGAAAAAGGGTTTAGTTTTGTATTTGTTAAAGATGATTGTGATCCATTGGATTACATATTGGGGATTGTTGTGTTTGTTAAGAGTTATTGTCAACCATTGGATTAAGATCCGTGTGAAAGGTGATGGGGCTTTTCTATTGGCCTTCTATTTCACATACCTATCCACTTTTATAATTTTGTACGAACAGATGCTAGAATAGTTTTTTACTTTTCTTTACACAAATAATTCAAAATTTTATATTATGTTATTATTGCCATTCAATATGAGACAAAAAAGATATTATTATAACTTTAAGGAATTGATTTAGTTTTTAATAATTTAATTTCTAATGAATTATTTTATTTTTTAATAAATATAATTTATTCGTCAGAAATTAGTTGAAAATAATTATATTTTCCCATAAATTTCCTACAAAATTTATTAAAAATATTATATTTTAATTGTTTCAAAAGCTTTTCTAGATATAAATGTGTATTTTATTATGTTTATAGATAGTTAATCATATATTAATGTATTTGTCTTAAACTATGTGAGATACCTTGAATTTTAAATAATTTTTATAAAATTTGTCGGAAATCCGTAGGAAAAAATTGTATATTTCCGACGAATTTCTTAGGAATTATTTTATTTTTTGATAACTATAATTTATTCGTCGGAAATTAGTTGGAAATAATTAAATTTTCCCACGAATTTCCTACGAAATTTATTAAAAATATTAGATTTTAATTGTTTCAAAAGCTTTTCTAGATATTCATAGACACATACACATGCATATATCATCACAACAATGATTAAATATATGTAAAACCCCACGGTGTACGTAAATATAGTTACATATACATATACTAGTTTATATATACATATACAATGAACTATAACAACAAACACACACGTATAACACACATGGACACATCAATGATCACATGTGTGTCTCCATATATACAATATCTACATTAAGACGCTAAATGCGCACAAAATATTTCATAAATAACATACGCATCAACATATACTTAAACATACCCACATTATACATATAACGTATGTCGTGTAATAACACTAATACACACACACATATATAAATGTGTATTTTATTATGTTTATAGATAGTCAATCATATATTAATGTATTTGTCCAAAACTATGTGAGATACCTTGAACTTTAAATAACTTTTATAAATTTTGTCGGAAATTCGTAGGAAAAAATGTATATTTCCGACGAATTTCCTAGGAATTATTTTATTTTTTGATAAATATAACTTATTCGTCGGAAATTAGTTGGAAGCATATGTATTTTCTCACGAATTTCCAACGAAATTTATTAAAAATATTAGATTTTAATTGTTTCAAAAGCTTTTCTAGATATACATAGACACATACACATGCATATATCATCACAACAATGATTAAATATATGTAAACACCACGGTGTACATAAATATAGTTACATATACATATACTAGTTTATATATTGTATAGTTACATATGTGTTATACATATACCTGAATTATACACAAGCACATCAACGTACGTGTATAATAACACTAGTACGTACACACATATAAATGTGTATTTTACTATGTTTATAACTAGTAAACCGTATATTAACGTATTTGTCTAAAACTATGTGAGTTACCTTGA
>JAOXNX010000019.1:6514979-6525503 GCA_028566075.1 Solidago caesia | reverse complement strand
GGCGCTCGTATTTCTTGTATTTCCGCCTTGCATCCATCCTTCTTCGCCTGTAATTTCTTTATCACTTCCCATAGGTCGTTTTGGCAACGACTGTCGTCTAACATATCCAACTGCATCGAGTTCTTGACGTCGAAAAGTGTCATTTGTGCGCTTTTTTTCGAAGACGATGAAGCCATTGTAGTTGTGGGAATGTTTTTTTTTTATGTTTAAAGTTGTATTTGTATATGTTTGGCACAAATCAGATTTCTGTATATGAGTGTTTGTATGTGTTTGTGTTGTAAACTATGGTTTGTGTATATATATATATATATGTTTAGTTCCAGCGGATACAAAAAAAAAAAAAATAGTTCCTAGCCGTTTACCAACGGCTATATGCCAACGAAAATTGAACGTTGCACAGCATCACGCGTTATAGTGGCGAGGCAAACTTCCCCTCGTTTTTTGCTTTCACGCGTGAAGATTTCGATGGCGGCGGTGTAGACTTGGAATGCCGCAGGAATCATTCGTGTTTCACTCTACGATGCCAACCCCCTAAGAGTGACGGATTAGTTTTAGAAGTTAGGAAAAAAACATCTTATTGTGGTCCGTACATAATTAATTGGGGATACTGATGACCAATAAGTTCTCTAATAAAATCAAAATAAATGTTTAAATTTGAGAAGTTGACAACCATGAAGAAGACCACTATATTATCCGAAGGTCCCACACTCACATATTGAGCGAAGTCCACAATGTGACCATTTTCCTTGCAATGCTCATCACTTTTACAAACCATTAATTAAAACGACACATTCTTTTCAAGTCTAATTCTAATTCTAATTTTAATAATTAAACTTCCATTTAATAATACACAACACACTCAATTCATCACTCAATTCACTAATCAATTACCGATCATTTTTATTATCCTATAAATTATAAATAAGTATTTGCTAACCAATGTTCCGGAAGTATTGGTTAATACGCATTTAATGAACTCAATATTTTCTAAATAATCAAAAATTGCATTTAATAGTCATTAATTCAATTTAATAATTATCATTTTTATATGAATCATTAATACATATTTTTATATTTTAAAAAAATTTGAGTTCATTAAATACATACTAACCAATATCTCTAAACACTAGATCTCTTAAAAATAACATTAATAATAAAAAAAATGACACGTAACCACAATCACATATAATTAACCACTAAGTCAGACCACGAGTTTCACACGATAAGGTGGACTTGTACCATAAACATCACAGTCCACCACCACCAGCATTGATGATGAGTGCGAGTCACCTAATAATAATCATCACTCCACTTGACACCCACATTTAAAGTCATCACCTTTTTCTTGTTTTTAACTTTCCCAAATCCCAAAATCAATCAAAAAAATCTTCAGCAAAACTGAAAAATCTTCAAATGCACAAATTTCATTCAACAAAATCTTGAAGATTTTAATGGAAATCACAATAAAACCACTTAGAAAAAAACCATGGTTTATACCATTAATCTTATCCCTCTTAACATCATCAATCTTGATAATTTTCTCACTATTTTTCACTTCAAATCCAAACCCATTTCATCAAACACAAACAAAATCAAAAACCAACCAAAACCAACCATTATTTGTTGAATCAAGACTCACCATTTCACCAATAAAGACTCAAACTTCAACACCAAGACTTGCATACTTGATATCTGGGTCAAGTGGGGATGTCAAGGCTTTAAAAAGGACATTAAAAGCATTGTATCATCCATTGAATCAGTATGTTGTTCATTTAGACCTTGAATCACCAGCTGAAGAAAGATTGGAACTTGTTGATTTTGTAAACAATGAAAGTGTTTTTAAAGAAGTTGGTAATGTTAGAGTGGTATCAAGGTCTAATTTGGTGACTTATAGAGGCCCAACTATGGTTACAAATACACTTCATGCTGCTTCTATTTTGTTGAAAGAAGGTGGTGATTGGGACTGGTTTATTAATTTGAGTGCTTCTGATTATCCTTTAGTTACTCAAGATGGTAAGTCCTTTTTCTTTCTTTTTTTTTGTTTTTTGCTAACCATAGTTCTAATTAGCGTGCATAAAAATGTTGTACCATCGGTTGATCATTAGGTTTAGGGGACAGTTTTTAAGGCTAAATGTGTATAATTATCTACTTTTGTGTGTTGTGACAGATGTTAGTTTATTAGGAAAAGGTGGTAGGTGAATAAATTTTGTGCCTAAATTAGGTAAGGGTGATTTCTTTTCAAAATATTTTATTGAATGGTGGTTGTTGACTTGAAGTGATTTTGGGAAGACTAAAATTATTGGTTGATTGACTGACCAGTGAAACAACTAGGAAACATCCATTGTGAAGAATGTGTAAACATGGGTATTTCCCTTTTGGTGCTCATTTTCTGACAGTATGTATATCTATAAGCATTTGGGATGTTCAATGCTATTTTGATGATGGTCTGCATATATATATGGAAAGTGAGAATAAGTTTCGATTTAAGCTAGTTACGTAGGAACATCGAAAGTGGAATACTAATATACTTTAAAGCATTTGCTCATCGCTCTGGGACGTGGATCTGATTATAATGTAGAAAATCGGAAAGTGAGTGATAACTGTCATTAAAGCCGGTTATATAAGGGAAGTGACCGGGGGATAATAATATGTTGTATAGCGCGGATATTATGCTAGTATGCATTACCAACTGATGTAACGTGTGGCTTTTAGCCTAACTGGTTGCAACCGGGTCTCTTGAACCTGTGGTTGTGGGATCAAACTTATTGTCTTCAGAATTCCAAACGTTTGAGATAGATTTTGCTAAATTTAACCCGGATAACGTTCTATTTGCACTATAAATCTTGCAGTTCAGTGAATTAGTTATTTCATTTTCTCTTGTACATAAAGAATTTTGCACTTCATATTAATATGATTATATGATTTATCTTTCTACAATAGGCTTGAATCAAGAAAAATGTTTATATATTCTATCTGTGTGATCTAACTCAATCCCTCATATATCTGACAGATTTGCTTCACACATTTTCAACTGTTCCTCGAGACCTTAATTTTATCGAGCATACAAGTGACATTGGTTGGAAAGAGTATGTGCATCTTCTAACCTTTTAGGAATAAACTACTCTATATAATTTCTATGTAATAATCACCATACATCACAGCTCACATTATTATTTTATAACGTTAACGTTTTTTATCCTTTCGTTTTTCTTCATGTTGTAGGTCCCAAAGAGCTAAGCCTGTTATTATTGATCCAGGGCTTTATAGTCTTAAAAAAGCAGATGTATTCTGGGTATCCCAGAAAAGAAGTGTGCCTACTGCTTACAAGCTCTTCACAGGTAACGTGTTGCATTATTACATATGAAATATCGTGAATATGATGATCTTAACTATGCTTATTTTGGAGTTATTCCAGTTTTTAAGTCCATACTGGATTGCTATAATAAATCTTTGATATGGTCAAAGTTAAGAGATGGTAAAAAGGGTAACGGGTCAAATGGGTTGAAAGTTGCTCAGGGTTTCAAATCCTGCCCCATGTTCCATTAACTATAGTTTTACGCGATTTACCTTCTCTCATGTTGGCCGTGGGATGGGTCGGTGGGGGACCGATAGTGGGCAGGTCATCCATTTTTATATATTAATTTTATTTGAAACTTCAGATTTTATAATAACATTTGCTTCTGTAATCATAATTTACTCATTCGTTGGTTATTTGTCTATAAAAGAAAGATGGAATAGTGTTGGCGAGTCAACTGAAACCGACTCGTACTGAAGGTGACCTACTTTGACCCATTACATAACCCACCCATGCCGCCCATTTTGCTACCTAAATATACATACATACATAGCCTCTTTGCTGTGTGTTTTAAATATAAAAACACTGGTTTAAAGAGACCCTAGTTAGTAGAAAGCCATAGTAAAACATCATATGCCCCATCATTTTAATCCGTTACTGAATTAAATAGTTTTGTTGTATGCTTTGAATATGATTTAATATAATATAACTCCAAATATGCAAACAATCTTTTTTTTTTATAGGTTCTGCTTGGATGATGCTTTCACGGCCCTTCATTGAATATTGTTTATGGGGCTGGGATAATCTTCCAAGAATTGTGCTCATGTACTATGCCAACTTTCTTTCATCTCCCGAAGGGTATTTCCACACAGTAATCTGCAACGCTGAAGAATTTAAAAACACAACTGTAAATCATGACCTTCATTTCATTTCTTGGGATAACCCCCCGAAACAACACCCTCATTTTCTCTCCATTGATGATTATGAACGAATGGTAGAAAGCCATGCACCATTTGCTAGAAAATTTGGTGCAGATAAGGAATTACTTGACAAAATAGACTCCGAGCTTCTAGGGCGTGAACCAGATGGGTTTGTCACAAGTAATCCCCTTCTCCAGAATATCTTCCCAATTGTTACTATTTGGTTTTTTTTTCTTTTTTACTTATGGTAGTACAATATCACTCTGAGGTTAAACTAACTAAAATATACAATAATCTATAAATTTGGTTACCATCTTCACACCAGCATTTTCTACTGGTAGTAATTATAACGACGTTTAATCTAATGATCAAATAATTATTGAGATCAATATTATTCAACCCTACAAGTCAGTTTGTCACTTCTTTTTCTGAACTTGTATTTTAGAGGTGGCGGCAAAATGAGCAGGGTGGGCGTGTATTGTAGCGGGTCAAAACAGAAAATTTTCAGAACATATCGAAACCGGCTGTGTCATCCCACAACACAGTTTGTCTATAGTATTTCAATTTGTAATAATACTTTGTTCTCATGTATGATTACAGAATTTGTACTATTTTGATAGTAATCTTTTTATTTTTATTTTTAATAATATAAAAGAATGATTCAAGAGGTTTCATCCTTAAAAATACAATTCAGTGACTAGCGACCAATTTGACCTGTTTCTTGTTAGAGAAATCTTTTCGCTTTACACGTGTGCCCCGTCCGAGGATTATACATGACCTGTGTATATGGGTCCAAATTGCCACCTCTTTACATTACACGTTATAAGTTCTCTTTAACTAATTTACAAAAGCAAATAATTGATCATTTTATCTATTTATTTTTGAATATGCAGGCAATTGGTTTGATAGAAGTGATACAAATATAACTATAGCCGAACGCATAATTAGGAATGCGACAGAACTGAAACCAGGCCCTGGAGCCGAGAGGATCAAGGACCTAGTTGGTGGTATGCTAGATGACAAAGATTTCCATATGAAGCATTGTATTTGATAACTTCGGTAGAGCCATCTTCCTGAAGTCACTTGGCCCACCTTCATCCATTTCTAGGTTTCATGGGCCTCTGGAAATGAGATCCGCGTGACAATAAGGTACCGAAGAAATTTGTTTGAAAAGGGTAACTTGTATGTAAGCACCAAAAGGGAGTCATACTGATGTATTCTATCCAAGATTAAGTTTTCTTGGGATATATTAGTATATAGAGATCTCAAATATATATATAAGTATTAGTTCAGAACATAAATAATATCACGTTGGACCCTCGTGATCATATCTTGGATTGGCTGGATGAGATCTAGTTCTTTAAACAGGAACCGGGATTCACTCCAACTTCTGTTCCTTCAACATTTATGCAGCTAGCTGTAACTGCCTTCCCCGGTTGAATGGGTTCCAAGTTTATATTCTTCATTGAAATCCCAGAGCAAGGTACGGATCTACTGCAATTTAAAGTTATAGCAATCTTGCTAGATGATGTTCCATAAAGATTCTTGTAAATCACATCACTTATTTTGACGCCAGTTTTCTACATCGAAGCAAAAAGGTGGAATTGTAGAATGCCTTTGGTGATTAATATAATATACATGTTTATGCAAAACCCTAATGGTTACCTGTTCTTTGCATGCGCCACGAACATCACAGTAGTTTTGGTCTATAATGATTGGGTTGTCGACAATATCAAATATAAGATTCTCAAAAATAATATGTCGAATGTTTCCCTGTCCAACCTGCCAAGTCTTGATTCGAGCTCCATTTGTGGTTCCTTTGAATGATGAATCCCTAATGTGAACGTTTTCAACAAGCACGGCTTCTCCATCCTTTCCTAAGCTCCCAACGCTGTTAATAGAGATAGAAAATAAAGTTTTTGTGACACATCTTACATAGGATAATGGGTCACAACAGGTTGGGTCAAAACAGGTTGGTTTTAGTTCCGGTTGATACAAGTCATCTCGGGTTTAAAACGGGCCGGTTTTAGTTTTCGCAGAAACGAGTCAGGTTAGGTTCACTCGCACAGCACTTTTGTCCCTTTGTATATGGAAGTCAATGTAACTCTTTATATAATTAGTTCTTAGTATAGTTATTAAATATGATAATAACCTAATATCTAAACACATTGACTTATATGGCTATAGGATTAAGAAAAAATAATCGGTGGCAGTTTGACCTGTTTCTCTTCTGGTCAAATGAATTTTACATGTGACCTATTTGATCTGCTCACCTTATACCATGCCCAGGTCCACATTCTATATTGGCTATATCAATGTTAGATGTATAGTCTCCAATTGAAATGCAGTCGTCGCCTGTTAGTGATAGAGGTAAACTTGTCAACCGAGTTGGATCGATATCAACTTCCGACTTCTTTTAGCTAGTAAAACAAAAATTTAACCGTTACGATAGGTGTTGCAGACCTGAACCAATCACCGAGTTGGTGATTTTGACAAAGTGAGAAGAGTGGATATGAATGCCGTCGGTGTTGGGGCTATCTTGAGGAGATTGGATCATAACATTATCAACATTAAACTCTTTGGAATCTATCAGCAGTACATGAGTTTGCGGGCTATTGATTATGTACATGTTGCTCAATGTGCTCTGAGCACATGATATAAACTTCAATACCTACAGCAGTTAGCAGTTTTCATTCAAATGTGTTCATATCGATATCATACACAATGAAAGATACCAAGTAAAAGACTCGCAGTGTTTGAATTCTACTTAACTTACAGTTGGTGCTAGTTTTGTGCAACCCTCCTGAAAACACGAAGAAAACTTAGTTATGTGAGACATCGGTTGGAAACTTTAGTATACCAGGTACAAGTTTGTCATTTATATAGAACATGGAATGAATGACAGATGATCTGAAATACCTGATTCGGATGATACCGACACGATTGTTCCCACCACTGTCTTCCTTGTCCGTCTACAAGGCCTGATCCATGCACATGGAGACCTGTTACGTTTTTAAACGCTATCCATTGACTTGAATCAAGACCAGTCCATGACTCGGGTGAACTCGAAGAAATAATTGTACCAGAAATCTGAAACGCAGTTTAACTTTATCATCTAACTGAAAACACGACTCCATCTTTTTTTCTTTTCTTTATTTTTTTTTTTTTTGTGGTTAAAATTGAAAAGTACATGTTTTGCTTACTATGAAATGAATGATTTGAGGGTTGCATGGTCCATAAAACATGAGAGGATCTAACAAAAAAGTCCCCAGAGGAACTATTACCCTTGCATTTTGTGTTTCTGCTTTACAAGCATCTTTCCATGCATTCAGAAATGCCTGAAAAACACCACATTGCATATTTTTCAAAATCTGTCAAAGTTCATAACTTCATATAGCGGCGGATCTTGACCCATTTAGTAGGAGGGACCAAGGACCCAGAAATAACATTAAGAAAAATAATCAGGGAAACCGAAAGTCACGAAGACCCATAAATAACCGTAAGAAAAAAATATTTTTAAATGAATTACCGATAAAACTACACTACTAAGCGAAAAAACGGAGGAGGCGGCCCCCCTCGGGCCCTTAAAAGATCCGCCCTTGACTTCATATGTTGTAAAGTTTAGTGTTGTCAAATGACAAGGAGAATGCAAGCAATTAAGGATTAAAAAGTCATGAGTTTTGGGTTTATAAGACGAAACTCTTTTGGGACGACGTGCTGTCGCCGCAAAAGGCTACTAAAGTCGATTGAACATGGCATTTTTGTTGTGTTTTCCCTCTTGCAAAATACGAAGTGTCCGTTGCAATTTGTTGAGACTTGAGAGTGATGGTTTGCTTACAATAATCGAACTTTTAAACCATAAACCTTACCTGAGAATCATCTGTCTCTCCTACGCCGCTAGCTCCATAATCGAAGACATCGAACTCGGCAACAGGGAAAGCAATGAGACTACTAACCAAACTAAGACTCAACAACAACGTTAACATATCCTTCATAGGAACATAAAATACGTTCATTAATAAGATCAAGAGAAAGACACGCATATAACATACATATTTGTCTATACTTATATAATAGTTAAGAGTGATACTTAGATATGAATGAGGAGATCGTAAAGCTAAATTTGGTTGTTAGATGGTGCATATGGTTGACTTAAAATGTTCTTAAATGAATATGAGTAAGTTTGGTGGCTAAAGGAGATAACAAGCAAGTAGTAAAAATGTAAACGTGACATGGGTAAATGAAGAGATGGATTTGAGAGGTTTCGAGTTCAAATTCGATCCAAGACGGGTTTTATCACAGTGGGCTTTCGGGCGGCGGATAATTTTCCTGAAACTGGTGGCTTTGGTTGGTTTTGGCTACCGAATGTTGTCTGTCGTTTGCGGTCTTATGGGGTGCCTTTTGCTATTGGGTAACTCCGGGTAGCCTACGTTAAAAAAAGTAAAGAATGTAAACATAAATTTTGACAATTCAAGACTTAACTTGTTCTACAAGTAAACACTACATGAGATTTTTGTTTTTCTAATGAGAATTGAAGTAGGAAACCATTAATGAGATTGGCAAGATTTAGGTTCACTTATAACCTATTTCCGTTACTTTGAAATAGAGTTTTATATTACTTTGAAACAGAGTTTTATGGATACATAATTAGTTGAAACAACTTCAATTTATCACATCATTTACCAACCACCAAAAGTTTATAAGAAGCTTAGGCTAAATGGGTGAGAACATTCTGGTCTCATGTACTGTCTTGGTACCTAGAGCGCATACCGCATAGAACTCATGCCCGGTGGCTAGGTAATAACTAAGATATATTTTGTTGTAGTTAGGGGGTTGGCAATGGACGCGGTATGAGACGTGGTATCATCTCATACCACACTTGAACACCACCGCCAAGGGTGTGGTATGGGCATGGTATGATATTGTGTGGTATCAAATCTAGCGCTAGATAGAAAGAAGAAGTAACCGTTAGTGGGCCAAAGTGATATAAAGTGTTATTATTTTATTTGTTTGTTAGTTTATTTATTTATTTAATTATAGTGTGGTATGGATTGCAGTGTGGTATGGCATTGCCAATGAAATAAGGAAGTGTGGTATGAAAAAGTAAGAAAATGAGGTGGCATAAGGGAATTGGTTGAGGAGTGTGGTATGAAACACAGTACTGTATCCCATTGCCAACCCCCTAATAGATATATATTTACAGAATGCTGTAAATCTTTGCTACATGGCTATTGGGATATGGGTTGCCTGTTTTCTAGGTAAGTTTTATATGTTTGCTGCACAATTGTTTGTTACTATATTTTGTTTTTGTCAGAAATGAAATTTCTGGGATTATATTAAGCTATAGAAAATGATGGGCTATTTTTGTAGAACGGCTGAGAGACAGACATCACGATTGAGATCAAGGTATTTGAAAGCAGTTTTAAGGCAAGAAGTGGCGTACTTTGATTTAAATGTTACAAGCACAGCCGAGATCATTACTAGTGTTTCTAGTGATAGCCTTGTTATTCAAGAATTTATCAGCGAAAAGGTACCTTTTTCGTGTTCTTAATCTATTATTTCGAACCAGTTAATTGGGTACGGTTTTATGTTTTTTTGATTAATTTGGAAACAAAAAAAATGCAGGTGCCAATGTTCTTGATGAATATGTCAATATTTGTTGAATGATAGACTATTCCGACAACATTTGTCCATACAATTACAAAAGCACTCATCGGCTTCCCTTATCTGCAGAGGATATAGCTTCTATATGCGTCTTCATGCATATCCCAGCTCCTGCAAATCTGGCAAGAAAAATTGTCTCCTATTGACTGTGTTGCCATGTTAGGAAATTGGGCCAATTTCAGGGAAAATACACAATTCGATGACGAGAATGCATTAATGGTTTTCAGACTAGATTTGGAGACTTTAACACGCAGGATGTCTTAATTTTTTATTATTTTTTATTTTTTTATCATATTTTGAATTTGATTTAATATAGTATCATGTTCTAATTTGGACACTTGGACTTTTCTATTTGTTTTTTTTTTATCTATTGCAATAAACTTTTAGGTATATTATTATAAATGTCTGCTTATTACGCAGTCAACTGTATTGTCGTGTTTTTTATATTTAACATTCACATCACAATTGTTATAACTATAGTCAGTTATCATAATACTACCCGGGTGCTTAAGCTAGTATATATCTTTACTCCCTTATAAAACAAACTACCCCTCCCCCCTTTTTAAAGTTTCTACCTTTAAAATACCTAAAATGCCCTTACTAATATAACTAACACTATCCATGATTCTATTGAATACCCAATAT
>JAOXNX010000019.1:6478303-6489599 GCA_028566075.1 Solidago caesia | reverse complement strand
CACCAACTACTTTTGTAGTTGACCCTTTTGAACTCTCATGCTTTTCAGGTCCAGGTCCATAGATTTTCGTTCCTGTTCGCGCATTAGGTCCTTCAGTGCTGATCCTTCCTGACGGATCGTCTTTTGCTTCTCCATCTACTTTGTTTAAATGTGATGTATTTTGTACAATTACGATGACTCATGTGTTGTTCTAGTTAGTACCTGTCATTTTGGCTCTGTTATGGGCATAAACTATGTATTTCAGTTCTTTTGTTCTGGGCACAGCCCTTTATACATTGTAATCTCTGTTAAGGTTTTAATGTTATTGGCTATGTTATGATCTATAAATTGTGCTATGTACTATGTTTGCTGTGCATCCCGTGTTTCCGCTTTGGCTGGGTGTTACACTTGTGAAATCACATGGCTTATTTGTTTGCTGAAGGATTTGCAGATCAATGTTCCTACTCCAATACTTATGCTTTGTGCTAATGCATCTATCATTGCCTTGGCTTCCATTCCAATTCATCATGCTAGAACAAAGCATATTGGATTGGATTGTCATTTTGTTAGAGACAAGATTAAAGCTGGACAGATCAGACCTCAATTTGTCTCCACTAAAGCACAAGTAGCTGACATTCTTACCAAAGGTCTCCCCAAAATCCTCCACTACAATTGTCTCTCCAAATTGCAATGTTGTAATCCTTACAACATGTCAATTTGTGGGGGGGATAAAGAGGATACAATATATGAGCTCAAAGAAGATCAAAAGGACTCCAAAGTGAATCTATGTTTTACTCATAAAGGAAGAAGAAGATTGAAGTTACTACATGAAAGCATGACTCAATGTAATGGCATGTAAATGAGAAGTTAGTATTCAGTTTGTAAAGTAGACCATAGCTGAGGTACTAAAGTTGTAATACATGTAATTAAGTTTCTTAAAAGACGGTTAACAAGTTGTTAGATAGAGTTAGTAAGTTAGCTACAATGTTTAGATATATATACACTTCAAATGTATTTGTATCTGAAATATATGAAATGAAATAAATCAAATTTCTCTCTAATTTCTTGTTTTCCATTAAAAATAACTCCTTTCGAGCTACCTGTACTTCGTCCTTAATTAAACGTAGGTGATCAGTCTACGTTTAATTATGGTAAAAGTACATATTGCTCGAACTTGTTATTCTAAAAACATATTCGACATAAGCCGAAGAACAGTTACAGCTTGAATTCTTCACAGAAGAATTCAGTGTTTAGTATAACTCAAGCTCTGATACCAATTTCTGTAACACCCCGCTAAAGCGGAAACACGGGATGCACAACAAACATAGTACATAGCACAAGATATAGATCATGACACAACCAATAACATTAAAATCAGAACGATGATTACAATGTATAAAGGGCTGTGCCCAAGTACAAAAGACATAAATACTTAAGTCATGCTCAGAACAGAGCGTAATGAACAAGAACTAAACTGGTACAATACATAGTTACATCATTAAAGTACAAAAGACTCAACATCTGACCACTATAGATGGAGTAGCAAAAGACGATCCGCCTGGAAGCATTTGCATTGAACGTACATAAAACATTGACATGAACATAGCATCTACTGACCTAGACTTGAAAAGCATGAGAGTTCAAAATGTCAACTACAAAAGTAGTTGGTGAGATCACATTTGTACGACCAAGTCTGAAGTTCATAAAAATCTGATATAAATAAATAATTAAATAAATTGATAGTACCTGATGTCAAAAGTCCTTAAGAACATATGATCAAAAGTCTACTGTTTATACTTATATCGCACTGAGCCCAACTTCAAGCCGTTTATGCACATGAACTACTTCCTACTCTATCGCTAGTTGGGATGATCAAGTAATTATGCTCTCGCAACGTACAGGTATGAGAGAGGAATAGTCTATCTTAACAACGCTGTCCATAAGTACCTACGATCCAATTACTAGAACTGGTGTAATTGAATTAATAGTAGTGGTCAAGCCGCGAAAGCACTCAGGCACAAGTACAATAGACAGTTTAAGTACAGTTCATCTAATAAGTACAAGTCATAAATAGAACTTTCATAAAATAATAAGTCTAGTCCAGTTCTTAAGCACGTCTTTGAAATAGTCATTTTGTACATATACTTTTTATAGAAAATAGTTTTTTATGCTTTTCCAGCTCCGCACCAAAACTGTTAAAACAGAATAGGGGCAGTGAACTCACCTGATAATAGAACAAAAGTACAAGTCACGGACAAGTATTAGAACAATTACTTAGAACGAACGGATAAGTTACGAAACACAAGTCTTGGATTCCTGAACCTAGAACATAAGCACAAATGAGGTTAATACCCCGCAAACGTCTAAATGTTTAACAGTTGGGTAAAGGGTTACCCCTGGTTAACTTGTTATATTTCTCCAAAAACAATAAGAACAGGCAACTTGACTGAAATGTCAAGTTGACTTACAAACATCCATGCAAACAAAAGCAACAACCTATCTAGGAGTGGCATACCACCCCGCAATTACCACCTAGCCATTTACACAAATAAACGACTAAAACAAAAAACAATTAATGACGAATTAATGAGAAAGGTAAATCCCAAGCCGTCAAAAATCTTTCCACGCGCCTTGTTTTCTTGAATCTGCAAGTCATAAGTTTAAGCCTTATAGTGTGGATAATCACGCCAATCACTTGATCTTTAGACTTCCTTTGGCCTCGAAATAATCTCGCATTTCGCTCCAACCAAATGAAATAAGCAGTAGCAGCTAAAGTGAGCTTTGCAATTACATTGTGCATACTTGATTTAGCATTCATTGACAAATAACCAGCCACCACCGAGTCCCAATCATGCGACATATTGAGCAAATCAGCCTTAGTTTTCACTTGAGTCCAAACGTAAGAAGAAAAAGGGCAATCAAAGAAAAGATGGTCATGTGAATCAGGCTGTAAATCACATAAAGGACATCGCAAATCAACCGCACTAGCATCCCACCGAGCTAGCATATCCTGAGTCTTCAAACGTCTTTTGAAAATGAGCCATAGAATAAAAGCATGCTTCGGTATATTCTGAGTAAACCACACAGTAGAGAACCAAGGGACTCGAAACTGCCTTGGACGCAGAACCTCCCATGCAGCTGAAACCGAGTAGTCTTTAATCATCATGTTGCTATCTCTCCACATCAGTTTGTCCCTTAATGAGTTGTCAATAATCGGGGCCTGGATGTTGTTAAGTATAACATTCCAATTAGTAGGCCATTTCCAATCTCCACTCTCCACTACGTCACACACTTTAGCTTCAAGAGTAAAACCAGCACCAGTAATAGTTCTCGGTGTAACAAGATCCGCAATAGGACTAGAAGCATTCCAGTTGTCATACCATGCAGAAGCAATCGATCCGTTGCCAATTACAAACCAAAAATACTGCCTGACCAAAGGACGTACCTGTAGAAGCTTGCGCCAACTCCAAGAAACCGAGCCACGCAAAGGTACCTCCCAGAAAGATCTTCCACGCAACTTATACGAGTGAATCCAACGAACCCAAAGAGTTTCCTTACGAGCAACAATATTCCAGATGTGAAAGGAAATAAGAGCATAATTAAATGGTTCAATACGCCGAATTCCTAATCCACCCTCTTCTTTAGGAAGGCACACATCTTCCCACGCAACTTTGGATTTACCTTTAACAGATTCACCAGAACTCCACAGAAAAGCTCTCATCATCTGCTCAATCTCTAATGTAACCCGAGTAGGAAGGATGAACGCCGAAGACCAATATACATGCAAAGAGGAAACAACCGAATTAAGCAATTGTAAACGGCCAGCGAAAGAGAGAAACCTGTTTTTCCAGTCATGAAGTCGTTTTTGCACTCTTTCAAGTAATCCTCGACAATCCCTGTAATGAAGCCGAGACGATACCAAAGGAACCCCCAAATACTTGACCGGAAGACTCCCTTCCTCAAAAGGAAGAACATTAAGAATACCAAGCTTCACACAATTTAAAACATTACAAAAATAAGCTGTACTCTTAGGGAGACTAGGAGTTAAACCCGAAACCTGTTTAAACTCCTCCAAAGCTTTAGCAATTACCCTAGCCGAGTCAACATCACCATGTAAAAAGAGGAACAAATCGTCAGCAAAGCAGAGATTAACAATCTGTTGATCCTCACAATTTCGATGAAAGGAAAAAACACCCGTAGTCCGAACTTGTCTATGAATAATCAACGTCAATACCTCCATAACAAGAGTAAACAAGTAAGGAGACAACGGATCCCCCTGTCTGAGCCCCCTTTTGCCTTTAAAATACCCATGTATAGACCCATTGATAGACAAGGAAAAGGTGGTAGTTGATACACATTCCATAATCCATTTAACCATTCGAGCATGAAACCCAAAACCAAGGAGGATACGCCTAAGAAAACCCCAATCAACCGTGTCATAAGCTTTCTGAATATCAACTTTAAATGCACATCGTGGGATACCTCTATCAAGGTGATAATTATGCATAAGTTCTTGGGTCAAAAGAATATTATCAGTAATCCGTCGTCCCGGGATGAAAGCTGACTGATTATCACTCACCAAATCCGTTAAACAATCTTTCATTCTATTAGAAATAATTTTCGTGATGCATTTAAATAAAACATTACACAAGGAAATAGGTCTATAATCATTTACTCGGGTGGGAGACTGAACCTTAGGAAGAAGAGCGATAACTGTATGATTAAGCTCCTTGAGTAAATTACCAGTCACAAAGAATTCTTTAACAGCCTGAATAACATCTTTGCCAATAACATCCCATGCAGCTTTAAAGAACCCAGCAGAAAAACCATCTGGACCAGGAGACTTATCATCTCCCATAGAAAAGATTGCATCTTTTACCTCAGCATCATTTATATCTCGGATCATGAACAAAGCTTTATCCTGATCTAGTCGGCGCTGAAAAAGACCAACCGAATTCAAATTCATAACATGCCCCGCCTGACCAAGAAATTGAGTATAATGAGCAGTAAAAACATCTTTCACATTGTCACCCTGAACGAGATTTCCCACAGAATCAGCAATCAAATCAATACGGTTATAAGCTACTTTACTCTTGACCACCTTATGAAAATAGGCTGAATTTGAATCCCCAACACGCAACCATTCCACTTTGGCTTTCTGTTTGAGAAAACATTCCTCCTCCAAAATAGCATCGTTATAAGCATGCAAGTAAGCCATCTGTTCTTCGCGAAGACTAGCATTAAATGGATCCAAGTCAAGTGCTTTTTGCACTTCATCTAGTTCATGTCGAAGAGTATTAACTTTGTTGTGAAGCTGCCCTTTATCATACATTAGTTTACGAAGAGGTTTCTTTAAGCCCTTGAGCCGCTGCACAACCTGAAACATAGAAAAACCAGAGAAATCCTGCTTCCAATTCGAGTTCACCACCTGAACAAAATTCGCATTATGCACCACCACATTAGAAAATTTAAAAGGTCTAGGAACAAATTTCACTCTTCCGGGCAATCTCAAAATAGCTGGAGAATGATCAGAAATGCGATATGGTTGAAAAATAGAAACAGCTTCAGCAAACTCATCATGAAATTCAATATTAGCCATTATACGATCTATTTTTTTAAGTAAACCATCCTCTCCACTAGGCTTTTGATTCCAAGTAAAATTGAGACCGACTCGCTTAACATCAATAAGCTCAATAGAATCCACACATGCCCGGAACTCAAGCATAGCAGTATCAACATTAGAGCCTCCCGCAGATCTATCATCTAAATATAAAGCTGCATTAAAATCGCCCATAACACACCAAGACCTGTCATGAACAAAAGCTTTATGCAATTCCAAATCCTGCCACAACAGACGCCTTTGAATATAGCTATTATGTGCATACACAAACGAACAGAAAACCGCCTTATTATCATCTTTGAGAACCAATTGAGCATGAATCACCTGATCAGACATCGATAAGACCATAATATCAAGAACATTTGGATCCCAACCCAGAATAATCCGCGACCCTTTCTTGCACATTGAAGAATTCAAAACCCAATTCCACCTAAAAAACACCTTAGAATACAAAACATTCAACTTGGACGAGACAACATGAGACTCCAAAATAGCGCAAACACATAAGTTATTCTCAGTAATAATCTGACGAACCTCCTGCTGCTTGGGGGTTTGATTGAGCCCCCTGATATTCCAAGCCGCTATGTTATACATGATGAACCTCGGAAGCAGGAGTGCTTGCCCCTGTATTAGACTTGAAAGCCGCATCAGATTCATCAAAGATTACCTCGTCATCATCACTGTCAACATTATCCGCAGCATTAGTAGAGTTCTGCTATACCTTACTAGGCTGAGGATCACAACCAGGCTCATCACATCCATCATTACCCTCAACATCCAAAGCAGAAAAACGCATTGCTAGTACTAATTCCCGTATCCTTGGCATGATTAGAATGACTCGTCCCAGCTGTACTAACAGGCTTCAAAACTGAATTTTGTTCCTGCTGGTTCAATTTAGGTCGATACACAAACTGGGGTTTAGGCTTATTCAATTTTATACCATCCATTTGTTTACTTTCCTTTTTTCCGCACCACAGGAATGAAATCATTAGTATTAACCTTTTCAAGATGCACAACCTTTTCTTGCAAAGGACATCCTGAAGCATTATGGCCAAAAATCTGACAGTGAGCACAATAAGGTGGCTTCCATTCATACTCAACCTTCACCTCTTCCTTAGAAAACCCTTCCCCGTTTACATTAGGAATACCCACAACCAGAGAATCTTTAAAACTCCGGACAACATCAATTTCGATCAAGGCACGCGCATGAGAATGTCTACCCCAAGATTGTAAGCACACCTGACTCGTATAAGAGTCTAACAGAATCGGTTTTCCAAGCCTAGACGCCAACATACTTAAACCATCCTCAGTGTAAGCCACAAGCGGGACATCATAAAGCTTTACCCAAACCGGAACCGAAGTCCTATCCAACTTAGAAAGAGAAGTATTGGGAGTCCATTCACCTAAAAAAAATAGGCATTGACCTAATCATCCAGGGACCCTTCTCCAAGACTTTCATCATTCCATCTCTCGACTCAAATTGAAAAAAGAAAAACCCTGACGCATTCATCATAACTTTTTTCAAACCAAACTTCGCCCAAGAGTTTTTAACATAATTATCAACTACCGGAAATGCAAGCCTGTCACCAAGAAAATAACCAAATAGCGAATTGGAAAAACGACTATTTACCTCAATCACCGAAGCAACTGGAAGCAAAACATCAACTCCTTCCACTTCTAAATCCATCTCAACAAACCGAAAATTAACTTTTCTAGTTGGGGCTGAATTTTTCACCACAGAAGCATACGAACTAGGGTTTTTACTACCCTCCCCATGCACATTCTCCCTATTAGCAGTAAAGGTTTCAGAAGCAACCTTCGTTTCCCCCACATCAGATTTTTGCGGTTCCCCACTAGAAGCATTGAACTCCCCAACATTACAGGACGGATCCTTACCAGTAGCCGCAGCAAACCACGCTTTAACTTTATCCCCAGTACCCGTAACATCCTCAAACGCAGACGAACCCAAAGGAGTTTTAGAAGCAGTATCAACACTACCACCTAGGGTTTCCGAGAATTCACCCTTTTTTAAGATACGGACAGGATCACCATATGCAAAGAATTCAGAGGGAGGAGCAACCCTAATGGAAGCTTTCCCAGAATCACCACTCATACTTCGCAATCTACTTAAACGGTCACGTAACGAATCTAAATTCAAAGAACTATCTCTCATCAGCAAAGACAAAACGGAACCAACACACTCAATACCCCATATCGTATCATGCACGGCCAAAAGAAATACGAAACAGCAAAAACACAAAAACCCTAACCCTAAAAAACGAAAATGGCCAAAAAGAAACCCTAAATCCGAAAAAAATCAATCTCCAACGTGCACATCAACAATCCAAAAACCCAAACGGATTCAAGAATTATGAGAGGGACATATTGACAAGATCAATAGAATTCGAAAGAAGGAAGAAGCATGAATCGCCAAAATCGCCTAATAGGGGAGAGAACTAGGGTTTTTTTTTTACGCGTTTTTTTTTTTTCTTCCAAAATTCGAGAGTCGGGCACGTATTTCGATACGATAGAACGTTTAATAAAAATTTAATTTAAAATAAACGTATAGATAAATAGTTATATACGAATATACGTATATTGAAAATACGAAATATTACATCCTCCCCCACTTGAAAGAGTTTCGTCCTCGAAATTAGTTACAGTTATACGAAAAGCCGAGGATAGAATTGAGATTGCATAGATACAGTTCAACAATAAGATTGCCAAGGTACAGGTTGCACACTTGATTCATAAAAATTTACAAAATAGCTGATGCGCTGGTGAGGTCGAAAGACATAACAAGAATCTCATCATCATGAGCGCGAAGTTAATGATAACTAGATCGTACATCAATATCGAAAGAGAATGAAGTACTTTGGAGTTGATCAGACAAGTTATGGATACGAGGTGGTGCTTAATGATTCATAGGTGCAGTAAACTGCCTTAAACCCAGCAAAAGAAACAGATGATTTTTAAAATAAGGAGTTCGAACGAATAAAGCTTTGGCTCAAAATTCTCGTGGTTAACCCGGAAGTTCCTAAGTCTCGAAAAGTGCCAAATGATACGCAATTTTTTTGTTACAGGGTTGCACCAGGAACTAATTGGATTCGAAATTTGTCTAACCTTGCTAAGGATAGATTGAGTTCATGTCGATGATTCGTTAGATAGCTAAATAGATAGATACATTAAAGATAAGTTAAAGATAGATAGATCATTGAGTCAATATTAAAGATGCGTTCGTTTAGTTTCAATGGACCGGCAATTAGTAATTCGCTAGATTTAACTGTTTCCTGTTAGCATACTGAAAGTTACTCGGCAAATCGACTAGTCGTATACGTGAGTGAGAAACAGGATTCTAGAGATACGAAGTTACGTTCAGTTCCAAGATCAAGAAATATAAAGGTATACTGATCTTTGAGAAGGAAGGTACCTGTGACTACTCAAGGGTTTGGTTGGGCCTCTACAGCATCCAGTGCGAACACTCGGGCCCTGGCCTGACCACCCGGGTTCTGTTGTTGTTGCTGCTGTTGTAATTGGTGTTGTTGGTTGCGAGGGGGGTTTGGTTGGTTTCTCACATTCTGGTCAGCTAGTTGTGGCTGCTGTCGCAAGTTTCGGTTGCCTGGTTGATTTGGATTTGGTTGTTGCTGTGTAAGTCTTGGGCATTGAGGGCGATAATGATCTAGAGCTCCACATTCATAACATGCATTCCTTATGTTAGTTAGCCTAAGATTGCAATACCTTGCAATGTGTCCCGTTGTGTTACAGAATCTCTACATTTGAAATACCAACACTTTTAAAATCCAAAATAAACACCAAGAATCTCTACGTTTTTGACATGTAATTAAACAGAAACAGAGAGTAATGTCTTTACCTTAATATGATGATGTTTTAATGCACGAAATACGATCAAAATCCCTTGAGATGGTCCGGTTTTAGATGATGGAAATAGAGAGAGTTTGTGTGTTTCTTTAGGTGAAGGAAAGATGGAATGTGTGTGTGTATGTGGTACCGTGAAGATAGATAGATACATAAGATATTTCCCTTGTTAAAGTCAAATGTATCATCATGAGGTTTTAATTGACAATTTTGTCAAATGTAAATATTGTACAAATAGATTACACTGATAGTTTGGCATTCCGTTAGTTACTAAATGTTTAACGTTTATTGTTTCCAATTATAAGTTCTGGATTTATAAAATAAATTCGAGATTCAGTTATGCGTTTCGATACGATTGTTCGTTTAAATAAAATAATTTAATTAAACGTATAGGTAAATAGTTATGTACGAATATATGTATATTGAAATTACGAATTGTTACATCCTCCCCCACTTGAAAGAATTTCGTCCTCGAAATTAATTTTGAAGTTACTCAAAAGTTGCGAATAGTTGCCTTTTTAGGACAATTGTTTCATTACGTTTTCGTTATATCAAGTTGCGGTAGAGTTGCCTAATGGTGCTAAGCTGTTGCTCGAGTTCTGTTTTGCTACAAGAATAGATCAAGATATCATTGCTGAAAACAACAACATCTTGCCAAGATACCGGTTGCACACATGATTCATAAAAATAGTGGATGCGTTGTTGAGATTGAAAGGGCATACCCAGGATCTCATAGAGATCGTGTTTAAGTGTAAAAGAGCAGTTTTTAGAAATCTCATCATCATGAGCGCGAAGCTAATGATACCAGCTCCCACATCACTTTTGGAAGAGAATAAAGTACCTTGGGGTTGCTCAGACAAATTATTGATACAAGGTGATGCTTAATGATTCTTTCTAGTTAGTTGATTCGATACTCGGTAGTCGATACATAGATGCGGTAAACGACTTTAAATCCAGTAAAAGAAACAGATGCTTTCTAAAATAATGAGTTCGAACGAATGATTCTTTGGCTCAAAAATTCTCATGATTAACCCGGAAGTTCCTAAGTCTCGGAAACGCCAAATGATACGCAATTTCGTTACAGGGTTGCACCAGGAACTAGTTGGATTCGAAGTTTGTCTAACCTTGCTAAGGATAGATTGATTCGTTAGAAAGCTAAATAGATAGATGCATTAAAGATAAGTTAAAGATGCGTTCGTTTAGTTTCAATGGACAGACAATTAGTACTTCGCTAGATTTAACTGTTGCCTGTTCGCATACTGAAAGTTACTCGTCAAATCGACTAGTCGCATATGTGAGTGGGAAACAGGATTTTAGAGATACGAAGTTACGTTTAGTTCCAAGATCAAGAAATACAAAGGTATACTGATCGTAGAAAAGGAAAGTACCTGTGACTACTCAAGGGTTTGGTTGGGTCTCTAGAGCATCCAGTGCGAACACTCGGGCCCTGGCCTGACCACCCGGGTTCTGTTGTGGTTGCTGTTGTTGTAATTGACGTTGCTGGTTGCGAGGGGGGTTTGGTTGGTTTCTCACATTCTGTCCAACAAATTGGGGTTGTTGTTGCAAGTTTCGGTTGCCTAGTTGGTTCGGATTCAGTTGTTGCTGTGTAAGTCTTGGGCATTGAGGGCGGTAATGATCTAAAGCTCCACATTCGTAACATGCGTTCCTAATGTTAGTCAGCCTAAGATTGCAATACCTTGCGATGTGTCCCGTTGTGTTACATTTGAGGCAGACAGGACAGTCCCCGGAATGATGAAAGTTGCACTGGTCGCATTTGGGGCGATCTCCTCCATAAGTTGCTGTTGGGATTTCAGGGGCAGT
>JAOXNX010000019.1:6351694-6368382 GCA_028566075.1 Solidago caesia | reverse complement strand
TGCAATGCACATGGGGGCTTTAACGGCCCTTGACTAACGTCTGTTAGTCAAAAGGGTGGGTAGAGAATCCATCCATCCACCATAGGGGTATCTAATGACATTTTTAAACCACAGAGGCCGAAACTCAAATCGCGACAACCACAGGGCACCTAATGAAATTAACTTTTTTTTTTATTATTATTGTTTTATCACTTGTATTGTATAACTGTAAAACTTACAAGAATCAAACAAAGCCATATCGGCCTATCGGGCATTTGGGTTCCATATTCCATCGCAAAACTCGCCAACCCGATTAAATCTGCAAAACAACACTAAAAACACCAAATAAAAATAAAATCTGAAACAAACAAAGAGATTGACAGCAGCAGCAGCAGCAGCAGCAGCAACATGAATGTTGAGATTCCATGTTCATCTCTAACTGTCGACCACACTCTTCCTGTTCCTCATATGAAACCTGCCCTCGTGTATGCTCTCTCCCCTTTTCATATTAAATTCATTCATTCATTTATCTTTTATTTTCATTTTTATTATTATGATGTTACGATCCCACGTTGGCCAAGAATGAGATTAGTTGATGGTTTATAAGTCTATGTGTCCGCTCCTCCTTTGAGCTAGCTTTTTGAAGTGTATATTTGGTGAATTTTTTGTTGAAATGGGCATATTTGCCGGTCATTATGTCAAACAAGTTTTTGTCAAAAAAATTTTATGAAACAAGTGAATCCGGCATTATAAATGCCGGATTGGTACACACAGGATGAATCCGGCATTTATAATGCCGGATTGAAGGTTGTTTTGTACACGTGGTTTGAAGCTCAGATTAGGTGGCATTTTGGGGTTGAATCCGGCATTATAAATGCTTGATTGTAAGTGTGATGTGACAAGGCATGTGTAGGGCGTGTGTAGATAGAATCCTTCGGTGTGTAGATAGAACTACCCTATATGTTTTGATCGAATCAAGTGAATTGTGATATATATATATATATATATATATATATAGCCTGTATCTACTTCTACTATAGTGTAGATATAGACTACAATATTGGAAAAGAGAATATAAAAAGATATGGGTAAGTTGGGATGGGACACTACAGCATTTCAATTTCATATTTATGTCAGATGGACTGCTAACCTGTACCTCTGCCTCTGCCTTGTCACATCACACTTACAATCCGGCATTTATAATGCCGGATTCAACCCCAAATGCCACCTAATCTGAGCTTCAAACCACGTGTACAAAACAACCTTAATGCCGGATTCATCCTATGTGTATCAATCCGGCATTTATAATGCCGGATTCACTTGTTTCATAAATTTTTTTGGGCAAAAACTTGTTTGACAAAATAACCCTCAAATATGCCCATTTTAACAAAAAGTTATATATTTGGTTTACCTGTTTTTTACTGGGTACGCCTTATATACCGCTTTTGGGCAACCTTCTCAACCACACCTAACTTATGGCTTGATGCGCGCCTATTGTGGGATGGGTTCGTATCATATGATTATACATGTGTGACTTGATTTCACTGGTTTCGATATTTGGTTAAAGCAAGTATGTTTGTATGTTGTTGTTTGTTTGTTTTGATCTGATGCCTGCTAGTTGCCCCTGAATTTTATTTATTTATTTTTTCCTGCTCATCGTTTATATAGCCTGCCTGCTTGCTTACTTGCTTTGGTGATCTTGTTTTTGCCAATCAAATTCATTCATCCAATCAGATGCATTGTTTTTCCCCACTCTTTTAGTCCGGATTTATTATCTAAAATAACAACAAAATCTTGTCGGCCTAGATATGACATGACATATATGTGACACTGTTTGGGTTCTTTAATGTCTTTGTATTTGGATTGTCCAAACATTTTGCAACATAGTTCTCATATCAATGTTACGGGTTTACAAGCTAAATTATATCACGTCACATACAAGGTGCCAGTCTTTTCTGGATTTCGGTTTACAAGATGATTTAAAGGGGACAAGCTTTACAAGTGCGATGGTTAATTAAGACATAGAAAAGCAAGTTGTGTACAGAATAAAAAGTAGTTTGTTATATTAGATAACAAACCCTAGATTAAACTACGTTAATACTGTTTGTTTTTATGTGTTGAATGAACGTTCTGAAATTTGTAGTCTTTTCAACTGGAAACTTCTTTTCCTTTTCTTTTTGTAAAGTATTTGTTTGTGCTTTATGTCAAGTTCCACGCTTTTTGTGATTTGACTTTCGCAGAAAGCTGTGCAAAGATCTGTTTAAGCAATGGTCGGATTTGGATGAATCACACTTCTCTGCAGAGAGAGTCTCCGGTGGCATCACAAACCTCTGTAGGTTTCCTTTTATTTAATATTTTAGTTTTTTAGACCAGCTACCGGATTTTACAACTAGACTTAATCCAACCATACTTTTTTCCTTTCCCAGTTCGATTATGGTATCTGAGATTAGTGTAGTAACTAACTACATTTTGTCATTTTAGTGCTCAAGGTATCCGTAAAGGAACAAAATGGAAATGTGGTGCATGTGACGGTTAGACTGTATGGTCCAAATACAGAATATGTCATCAATCGAGAAAGGGAACTACAGGTTAGTAATATTCAGGCTATCTGTTGTTTCATTTTATGTTGCAGACTACCTATTCATATAACCAATTAGTCTTTTTCATATGAAGCGCCTTGGATATTTTACATTACCCATCTCTCTTTCTCTTTCGACATCTGATTACATGCTGTAATTAGCAAAAGTATACATGTTCATACAGGTGCCATGTGATTCTAAATTAAAATTATTGAACACACATATATATCCTAGGTTGTTACATATGATTATAGATATGATCATTAGAATTTAGACCATAAAAAGAAACATTATTGATTGGATGATCTTTTGTGTTGACAATTTTGATATTATTGTATTCCTGTCTTTAAAGTTACATATTTTTACATCAACATGGCATGCGTAGAGTTTAGTGTTCTCTCAAAGGCTATAGCTGAAAATTTACTGGGTTAATTGCTCTATTAATATTGCATCTTCTCCTGTCTTCAAGCAGATTCTTTTAAGTTGTTCTCTATGAATTGAATATGTGAGGATGCAATCTCAACTTCGTCTTCGTAGGTGCACACTGCAGGAAAATACACATAAAGTTAATTGATAATACTTTCTATGGTAATTATCTAATGCATCAAATATAAATTTACTACATGTAATAGGTAGTTATATATATTCTTGTAGTTTCTGTAATAACTATGTTTTTTTTTCCCAATATTATGTGCTTAAATACGATATTGGCTGCGTTTCTGAGTTCCCCGAAAACTGTATTAGCCAAATAAGTGTTTCCTTTTGAGTAAAGTGATTATATGATTCTTCTTATGTTCACAGTTCAGTGGTTTAATCGTCTCCTTGAATGCAAAGCCCTGCATGATTTCGAATCCTAGCCAACTCTAAGCTCTTTCCAGAATTTGCACCCACACATTCTTCCTTCCGGTCCTAAGATATTTTGATAACCACGTTTTGGATGATCAGTTGATATATCTAAGTTTCTATGATGATCAAACACTTATGTTTGTTTTCTTTTGGAGCCATAGCTATTTGGTTATCTTCAATATTTCAGAAGACATTACATATGTTTCTCAATACTTTTAATTTGATGTCTTTGTGTACAGGCCATTCATTATCTCTCAGCTGCAGGATTTGGTGCCAAGTTGCTAGGAGTTTTTGGAAATGGAATGGTACAATCATTTATACATGCACGTACATTAGAACCATTAGGTAAGCAACAAAATAACGTATTTGAGTGATCTCAGGCCTGTTACCCGATGACAAGTTTATTTTGCCACCTTTATTAATCAAAAAGTGAATATCTTCTGTTTATTTTTTAGTGTATTTTTTTTTTCTTCTCTACTTTCTTCTGTTTCTTAGCATGCACTGATTTTATGATGCTTGAAACTAAACTTTTTTGAATGAGAATTGAATTTGATGGCGTGGCCTTGCAAGCAAAGTTAGAGAGTTAGCCTATTTGAAATGGAGGAGTCAAGTGTTCCTGAACTTATGCATGTGCTTTCTTTGAAATGTTTAACTGTTAATTTCCCATTATCGTTTGTGAAGGTCTAAATGTTCTTATTGGGTTATCAATGCATACTAGATACAATTCCATTTGTATCGCATTCATTTATAAAATATTATTATATGTATTTGTTTAAAGTGAAGATTAACGTATGTTCATACTGTAAACGGGTATGAATGGTGGTAATCATTCATTTATTTTAAATACACGTTTAGTAAATATTCATTTTATATGTCCACCTACATTTCCGGATGATGAGTTTTTACCGCTTAACAATGTAGTCAGTTCTTTTTTTATTTATCGAATTCGGCTTTTTTTATGTTAAAAATCACTTGAATATGAAGTTCCAAGAGACCACTAAGAAAATTAGGGTTATAACTAACCTTTGGAAAATTTATTGTATTTTGTATGTCTGCACATAGTTTTTGTCTATACTAATACTGATATCGGTATTCATTAGAAATGGATATGGACATGGATATCACATTTTCAGTATCTATCCTATGTAGATATGAATTTGGATACTTGATGTAATAATCAGATTTAGTTTAGAATTAATGTATCTAATCCATCTACACCCCAGGCTTTCGTTCCTATTTTATGTCACGGTTAATTGCATATGCTCTACAGACTTGAGAAAGCCAAAATTAGCAGCTGAAATTGCAAAGCAACTAAATAGGTTCCATCAGGTGGAGATTCCAGGATCTAAGGAACCTCAGCTATGGAATGACATCTTCAAGTTTTTTGAAAGAGGTGTACTTTAATGTCCTCCCCTCTTCTTAACACGATTGAACGTGATTTATTTCTTTTCTGGGATTATCTTCTCAAGAAACTGCTGAAATGGTTAAGTTTTGCCGATTGTTGATTGCAGCATCCACTCTTACTTTTGATGATCATGATAAGAAAGAGAAATATGATACAATTTCATTCAAGGAAGTCCATACAGAACTTATTGAGCTCAAGGTAGTCTCTTCTATTTATTGTACAACAGTACTTTATTGTCACTTTAGTTGACAAGGAACCTATGGTATGTCCTAGATAACATAACATTAGAGTTGGAAATTTTTAGTCATTCTTATGAAATGGGACAAAAATGTCAAATGGGTCGAACAGGTTGGGACTTGGAAGTCACCGAAAGTGTGTTAATAATATATAAAACCTCCTAGTTCATATTGTTAGAAGATTGTTATTTTTATTGATATAACATAACTTCGCTATTATATATGAGACTGCTTTTTGTTTGTAATAACTGTTTGAATCTTTGAGCAAGAAGTGTTCTGGGTCAACCCAAACAATGTGTTCCAAAATGACTTATTTGACCCGATCACCTGAATCTGTTTTAACATCTTTACCGAGTATCCAGATCTCCCATTTTGCCACCTTTTACATAATGTGCATCACGTGTGGTAAAGTTTGTGAAGTCTGTGCTCCTTCAACAAGTTCAGTTTTTCTAAATTTATGTAGGAAGAGAGTCAATTATTCACTTATTGCAACTCTTAACATTTTTTGTGTCTTACATATGGGGTATGAGTATTTGGCTTTATAAGTCATGAATCTTGATTTCCCCAACGGCCTGGACCTATATATCACGGTCTTTAACTTAAGAACGTTTTACATCATTTTGATGTTAAAGTCTTGCAAATTGAAAGAAAAATAGTTTATTTGTGGAGAAACGTCTGGTAATTTTACGAGACAGGAATTGACAGGCTGTCTTGATGCTCCGGTGGTGTTTGCTCATAATGACTTGCTTTCTGGAAATCTGATGCTAAATGATGATGAGGGTATATTTTTAGCCAACTTTTCTTACTTATAAACTCGAATTTTTGTGATTTATATCAGAACACAAATGTTTTAAGACATTTATCTTTGCTCAACAATCAAAGATATATTAGTATAAAATCTCAATCATAGAATTTGAATGCGTAACTTGGTTGTTTGTTCCCTTTATAATGGATCTTTTTATGTATTGTTGGAACAGAGAAACTTTACATCATAGATTTTGAATATGGATCATACAGTTACAGAGGGTTTGACATCGGAAACCACTTCAACGAATATGCAGGTTATGATTGTGACTACACATTGTAAGTTTATTTTGTTTCTATAATATTTTACCCTTTCTTTTGATGAAGAAAAGTCTCGCGTAACTTGTTAAAGTCAATCAAATTACTTGCTCCAAAATTGATATGAATTTGTATAGTTTTCTAACAAAGAGCAGATGAGTGCATCAAACGTTTATATGTATCACGTCAATTCATGATAATTAAACATGGAGTTGATTTCTCAAGGGGTAAAGACTAGAACTTGATGTACCTTTTTCTTTTATGATGTATCTACAGGTACCCAAATAAGGAGGAGCAATATCATTTCTTCAAGAATTACTTGCAACCCGAAACACCAGATAAGGTACCTGTGCCAACCCATCTAATTGGAAGCCTGTTTGTGCATTCAATTTGCTCATCACATTTAAATTGGACAAAACTGCAATAAAAAAGGAATCATAGCGGAAGATAAAACTGGACTGGTCAGGTCTTAACTGGTTTGTAACAGCCCAGTTCTGGTTTACAACTGTTCAGTCCCAAGGGATGTTTAAAATTGAAAAATAATATCAAAAATAAATAAATTAAAACCATTGGTTCTGCTCCTTTTTGTGACGGGGATGCTGAAATTTGAAAAATATAAATGATACCAATAATGTTTCCTCAGAAGAAGTCGGAAACGGTCGCGGGAATACCCCGCTTAGGCTGCGTACATCTGAGTCAAAAGAGTTGCCATCCCTAGGTAAACCGAACTGGGAAAACCTCCTCCATTTACCAATAATGTTTTTAAAAATCATTGGTTCTGTCTCCTTTCCTGTCCGAATTGAACCGGGGATAAGTTTCTGAAAATATTGTTAAATCAGAAGCAACCCAAATATGGCTGGTTGTCTTCTGTCCCAGTTCAGACCCATTTTTGTGCTCTCTTTTACGTGGAATCAGTCAATCAACTGCTAGTGAGTTTGCAAAATGCGTAAATATCATGTAACTGTCTCCAAACACAGGTACCAGAGAAAGATTTGAAAGCACTCTATGTTGAAACTAGCTGTTACATGTTGGCGTCACACTTATACTGGGCTCTATGGGCTTTAATCCAGGTATCCAACCTCTCCATATCTTATTGCAATGTGTTTACCCGGTTTTTATAGAAGGTGCTTTGTTTGGTTGATTGCAAAACAGGCGAAAATGTCACCAATTGATTTTGATTATCTTGGTTATTTCTTTCTGCGATACAATGAATACAAGCGACAGAAGGACACTTGTGTATCTATGGGCAAGTCTTACCTCTCAGGATCTAAGACCTAATAGTCCCGTGGATCAAAGTTGGATACCTCTTTTTTCTTGGTAGCCGTTTGAAGAATCGCAAATCTTGCTAGATGGTATTAAACTTTTTAGACGACTAAGCCCGACAATATGTTGTAATCTTGTTCTTGATTTCCGTAGTTGGATCGGTTAGAGGGACAATTATTTTTACAAGGAAACAAAAAGCAGGTAGTTGTTTCTTGAAACTATGTGTTTGGAAGTAATCATAAAGCACAACGGTCCTAAAGTTTGAAATGTGGAGGGGCCAATGATTGGCATAAAAGTTGGTCAAGGTAATTTCCCCAACAAAACTTTAGTTATGGATCGATATGCTTAATCGACCGAGTAATGATTCATATGACTAATTGGTTAAACGTGCTTAAAAAAAATGGTGCTGATATATGGTATGATCAGTGGCTAAGATCCAGAGGAAAAAAAAAAGTAAATAACACTCAATGCCGTCTTTCACGGGTTTTGGGTCCTAATACCACAACGGTATATGGAGTAGGTTGAGATGTAGATACCCTTACCCTTACAACGACGGTGTAGAGAGGCTGTTTCCAGGTTCTTAAGATTTAGAGAAAAAAATTGCCTAAAGTTATTGTTTTTCTCTCCTGAGTCTTAATCACTAATCATGTCATGTGTCGGTATTCGATTTTAACTTTTCTAACATATTTGTAGGTTTACCAAATTAGTCGCATTTATCATTTTTCTAATTGACCATGTACTCAAAGAACAGATAAACGGAACTCAAGTGGGTATTCTTGATAATGAATTCATAAACTTGCCCCGAAACAAATGGAAATACTTGTATACGAGATAAAGAATCAATCTTACAAAAGGATTAATCTAACATTTAGTATCCTTAATTCTTATAAACAAGCAGAATGAAACCAAAATAAATATTTTGTTAAATATAAAACATTGTTCTTATACTTGTAATGATTTCAAACTACATGAAAAAAATCATGTCGCATGATGAACAGAAGATTTTATTCATTTCAACTCGTCGTTTCCAAATAACCAATATTTTAAAAACAGACCGGACCGGTTCGACGGTCGGACTGGTGCGTGGTCGGGTGGCCGGTTTTTTAACCTCGGTTTTTCCGCTTTAACCAGTCCAGTTTAATCCGTTTTTTTTTTTTTTCTTTTTGTAATTTTTATGATAATGTATATATACTTTAATGTTATTTTTAGTTGTTGGGTAAAAGGGATTACCCTGGTTAACTTTATTAAAACCACAATTAAAACAGGCGCTTGACTGAATGTCAAGACGACTTACAACCCATGCACCAAAGTGTAACATCCACAAGAAGTGACACACTACTTCCAACGTACAAGCAAAAACAAAGCAACCTATTACAAAAGGTATTATTTTTTAGTGGATTGTAACAAGTTTAATAACATTTTTATTAAAAATTTAACAAAAATAAATATAAACAGCCGGTTCAACCGGTCCGACCGGACGCGGTGGAATGACCTATTCGACGAAAAATCTTGTTTTTAAAACATTGCAAATAACCATACGATTTTCGCCCAATCTTTGCAAGATTGTCAATATACGAAATCGACTGTATTAACATAAGATATCCTTTTGGTTTTGTTGCTGCTTCCGTGGATCAAGTGTCTAACTTCTTATGAGCTGACTTTTAGATCCTGAAGGTTTTGTTCCATCCCTTTTTAGATTCAAATGCAAAGAGTAATGTGTATATTACAAATTTATAGTCTGAAAATAATAATAATAAATAAAATTTGACATGTAAATGGCTAAATTGGTTAAAGATCACGTTCTAATCAAACTAAGAAAATTGTGTATAGAGGCCACTGAATTGTGGAAGAATCTTGTTTAGATTATCAACCGTTATCAATTGAACATAGCTCAAGTGATATCCACACCCACAAAATATATGGACTCACTATATCAGGGAGTTCCTCACTCCCCACTGTCTCAGAGAAGTTGCCTAGAACTATTCTTTATAGGAGGGAGTCCCCCACTCTCACGAAAATTGTTTAGAACTATTCTTTATAGGGGAGTTCCCCCATTCTCATTGGAAAATTGCCTAAAATTATTGTTCGTAAGGCAGATAATGACTGGTGACAAAAAGATATCAAGAAACCACTTTTCGGGAATTAATCCCCATATAGCAAAAAAAAAAGTGATTAAAAAATACCCATGCTTAGACCAACAGGAATGGGGGCTTTCCCCAAACGCCCATGTGTGTCCTTTCTTATTATTTTTTATTTTTTCTGAATTTTATTATTATTATTATTAAATGTGTGTGTGTGATAAACAATAAAACGCCTGTTCCAAATAAAACGTGGCACGATTTTTAAGACAAAGAAACGCCCCTTGGGGTGGTGTTCCGGGGCGTTCCGTGGCCAAAAAGTGTAAAAAAAACGCCCCCACTCCCATTGGTCTTATATTTGTTGGTTGGTAAAACAATTGAAATGTAAAATGTTATACTTTTATCAGATTGTGGTTAAAACTTATTATATAAAGTTGTGTTTAGTTATAAATTTTTTATTTTCAATTCTCTAGAAAAATAAAAAGGGTTTTTTATTATTTTTAGAAAACCCTTAGAAAATTTTGAAAACACATTTTGAAAAATTTGAACACACATTTCCAAAGTGAAAAATAATTATAAAACAATAAAAAAAAACTGAGTATAATTATAAATTTTCTAAAGTATAATTATAAATTTAAAAAAACTGAATTTTCTATTTTATAGAGAAACTTTTTTTAGAATAACTACATTTAAATACATTTCTGTTTTCCATGTTTCTCTTAAAATTTAGTAAAAAAAAAACAATCCTAGTTTTATAGGACTAAATGCACCCTAAAACTTTCAATTTTAGCATCTCTATAAAAAAACACACTGCTGATGAGCAAAAAGAGGCATTCTGCTTTAAAATTTCCATACAAAAACAGAAACATTCAACTTCAACTTTGTATATATATGAGTTCTTGCATCCTATCACAAAACATCTAACACAACCTACACCATCATCCACCATTTCTGATCTGAACTCTAAACCTCATGCCTGAAGCACTTGACAATGAACAATGTGACTCTTCAGGCGGTTCCGTCCTGCCAGGCTCGACCATAGGCTCGAGACCAAAGTCTTCAACTGCCCTTTTCCGGCCAGAGTTTCCCACAAATGCTCGGCTGCACCGTCTTCTCCAACATTCACCAAAGATATACTCATGTTGTTTCTTATGATACAAAGTTTCCCATTTAAAGGGACCAATGCTGCAGCCTCAAAACCCTTCGAGTTCCCCATATGCATCTTGCTATCGATATGCTTACTCCATGAATCCGTTTCTTCATCATAAACCCTAACTTTACATCCATCTTTACACTCCAAAGCATATAGTTTCCCGTTTAAGCAAGTGCTTGGGTTTCTCCAACCCGAAACCATCCCATCTTGAACAGCAGTCCACACATTTGTTTCAGGTTGGTACATTTCACTAACCACTTGTCTATGTGATCCTAGCCCCTTCAGGAACCACTTTCCTCCATAAACCACCCCTATAAATGGAACCATGGATGTACTCATATCAGAAACAAAACACCATCGGTTCTTGCTTGGGTCATAAACCTCCACTGATCTTAGGGACCGTTGTACACCTTCATTCTCACCACCTGCTACATACAAACAGTTGTTTATAACACACGACCCGAAAAAATGTCGCCTCCTAAGCATATCAGGAGCCCTGTGCCACTTATTGGTGCGTGCACTATAATACACCACTCGTCTCATTGACCCTTTGATAGGATCTTTACCGCCAAATAGATACAAGTGACAACCACTCAGGACCGCACACCCAAACCCTACGGCTTCTGAGTATTCTCTGGGGACCGGTGCTAGTGGTTGCCAGAGGTGGTTCATTGGGTCAAACCCATGCCAAGTCATCTTTCGGTCTTTGTCTCTCTTCATAACGTACACCCATTCTTCAGCTAGTTGTAGGTTTTTTCGAAGAGAGTAAAAGAAGTTTCCTGCTAAGAGACGATACCATCGTTTGCAAACTAAGCGGAGTTTTCGGTGCTCAATTCTTGGGACACGTATTAGACAGGCAATGGCAAGGTCATCGGGTAGCCCAGGCAGGAGAGGAGTTTGGTTACGAGTTCTGTCACGTGGTGGTTTTTGTCTGGTGGGATGGATTGATGGCTTGATATCGGGTTGTAGACAGAGTTTTGAACCAGGAACAAACCTTTTTGCTCCGGCAACGGTTTTCAGTCCGGCGTCTACCCTACACAAACAAGCTGTTGAATCCACCTGCAAAAAAGGCGAAACTTTTATTAAGTTAGTGATAAGAAGACAAAAACTATATCATTGGTATTGTGATTTTCAATTGAACTTAGAAAGCCATTTGCTAAGTTAACTATACCCAAGAATTCGATTATATAAATACCAATCACAATTCAATTGAATTCCGGTTTTAGGCTCTTTCAGGTAAAATCTGGAACAAATTTAATAATGAGTTCAGTTTAACTCATGGTTTGGCCAGTTTATAAGCATATACCCTATTGACGTCCCTAACTATCGACATTATATTAAACAATGTAAACATAATAAAAACATGTAACGAACGACCAATAACAAAGAAAATCATATCAAAATCCCTAATCTTTCACACTGACTAAAACTAAACCACCGAAACACGTATCAGAAGATGGACTATGATCTCAAGAATATTGAAAGAAAACGTATGATCAATAAAATGTTCATGGGATCAAAAAATCACAGGTGAATAGGCATATTCTTTTAACTTTTCATGATCATACAGTAATTGTAATAGTGATAATCACAAGATAGATAGTAAAAGGTGACAATTGGCAAACTACATTGAGACTTTCTATCTTTAATTGATCTACTAGTGAGAGAAAGATATACTAGAAGATCAAGAACCTTACCAGAGGAGGCTGAATCCCTCTTTCCATTTCTGAAATTCACCAACTATATCAAAAGTTCATAATTCATCGTTTCGAATGGCAACTGCAAAACAAACACAAGATTAGATAATAGTGTGATCATAATCTTTAATAAAATTTAAACAATATATAAAATACCTAAAGTTTTATACCTTGAAAACATAAATTGGACATTATGGAGGGACTAGGGTTACATCCTCTAAAAGCCTAACTCAAAAGACTCAAATAAAGAAGATTATAAATAATTCAAAATGGTAAGCAGTCACAATTTGAATTTGATGCCCCAAATGAAAAATAAAGAAAAGTGCAAAACATATACTCAAAAGGCACAAACTTTAAACTTAAAAATAGTCAATAAAGCTGATTAAAAAAGCATAATAAACTCAGCTCAGATCTCCAAATGCTCAATACTCAATACAAACCCTAACATATATCAAAAACCCATATACCAAAATCCAAGAAATCAAAAACCCATGAAGCAAAATCAAAGAAACAAAAAACCCACAAATTATTAACAAAGATATCAAAAACCCATGAAGCAAAATCAAAGAAACAAAAAACCCACAAATTATTAACAAAGATATCAAAAACCCAAGAAGCAAAAGCCAAAGAAATAGTATTGTTAGTCTAGATTGTAAGATATGAAGAAATGGGGGCAACAAAGAAAAGCAAATGGAGAGATAGAGACACCCTTTTTTACTGTGTTCTCACCATTAAAAGTCTTGAGTGGAGAAATGGGCCCATCAAATGGTGCAACCTAACTAACAAGCACAACAATGTGTTTTAGATGAACACAAAAACAGAAAGAGAATGACAAAACAAACCTAAACCATTAAGTGAAAAGAAAGATTTTTGATGATGATGATGATGATGATGGGATTTATTCAAGTAATGGTGGCCATCAAAGTATAAAATAAGAGAATCAGTAAGCAATTGTGCTGCCTTGTTTTGGTGTCTTTTGTTTAGTTTTTAGCATAAAGAGAGATTTGTAGGGTTGTGTTTGGAGAACAGAGAGAGAATATATGGTTTTTTATAGCTTATTTTACTACATTTTTAAATGTTTTAGAGGCTTATTTTACTTTACTTTAAATTTATTGCAAGTACAAAGTGTTTTATATTAATATTTTAAAGGAAAAATCCCGACAGTAATCATACTTATATATTGTTATCCATATTCAAATAAAATATATTTTGACTTGTTAAGTTGATCTATTCATATGCAAATTCGCATGCCGAAAAACAAAATTTATTATTTGTGTTTACATAAAGAGAAAATGAAGATTTTAAAAAGCATGTAAGGATTTTTTTTTTCAAAACCTAGTTTTAAAAACACAAAATTTATTTTAAAAAGGCAATGTCAACATCCTTTAGCACGGTGACAGCGCCACTCGGCATGATGTCGGCATGGTCTATGCCAGAAATCAACACCATTGCCACCTCTTTGGCATGGAAGGTCTCGGCATCAATGACCGTTTTAGCATGGAGAAGAAAGTGAACGTTGAACGGCTATATATTTGAAATTTCGACCGTTTCCAACCTAATTAAAAATAAAAATTAACCTTTATTTTATCTATTTAAACACTACCTATTTATCATATTTTCATCACACCTCATTTAAATTTTATACAAATCTCTTAAACCATTTCAATCAACTAAACCATTTCAACCCACAAAATGACTGCCTCTTCATCAACGATTGTGCATGTGACAGCCGAAGAAATCAACGCTGCAATACGTCGAGACATTGAAAAAGACAGGGTGTTTAGAGAGGAGCTTGTAACAATTGGTGAAAAATAGTCGTAAAAAAGCGGGATTGCGCGGCTACAATCGACGATCTACGAAGGGGTTCTCGGCCAAATTCCTCGGTTGAAATCCTTTATATTACCTACCTTCAAGAGAAGATCAAATAGACATCAAACGCTGTGACAGCAGTTGCCGATAGTGTTTGCATGTTGTCCGACCAGGATGTGTATAGCAGTATGGGAAAAGAATATCGACGAACAGAAGAGCGTCGATGACTTGAGGGAGGTCGTTTATTTTCGACCTTATTAGTTTTCGACTTTAGTATTGTAATGTTTGTTTTGTATTTTTAGGATTTTAAATAAACTATGTAATGTTTTTTTGTTTTGTTTTAGGATTTGTAGTTTTATTTAGGTATTATGTAATTTCTTTCCTTTTTTTGAAGTATTCGGTCATTTTATTTTAATTATTAATGAAGATTTATGTTTTTTATTAAATTGTTTAATATAATTATGAATATAAAAATAAAAAATAAAAAATAAAATTAGGTTAGACATGAAATCATGGTTGTCACTAAAAAAATATGGTTAAACATGAGATGAGATGACAGTACATTATTGGTGGGTGTTTACGCATGAGTATCATGGATGCCACCATCCTTAAATATAAACTAGCTTAATACCCGATCGGTGACCGGGTAAAAATATAAATATGAAATTTCACTATAAATATTTTCACTATAAATAGTTTCCTTGTTTACCAACATGAAGTTTAGTATAATAAATTTTTATGTATGGTTAACCGACCACAAGAAAATCAGGTTTGGGTTGGGTATATCGACTTGCCAACCCACCAACTTGATTTTTTAAAATTCGGGTTCAAGTTGGGCCTTGGGTTGTTAGGTCGATTCGTCAACCCGAAAAATCTTTTTAAACTAATTTAATCATAATTAGTACCGACGCATTTGACCCACTTGACCCAAAATCAAGTCTGTTAGACTTGCCAACCCGCTTGCCCCCAAAACCAACCTATTTGACCTACTTGACCAAAAAACAACCCATTTGACCTGCTAAACTCCCAAACCTCTTGACCCAATAACAACTCATTGACCCACTTAGTAAAATGTTATACATGAAAATAACTGCCCCATAAATATAATTTTCAATCGTCGTGTACAATACTTTAATGCGCCTTATCCATAGCCCAACGACTATATATAGCAAACTCCTTTTTTATATATTTTTGATGAATTAATGTTAACTTATAAAGTAGAATTTAAAGCTGTTAGTCCCAAAATGGGACTCAGGAGTTTAATTAGTTAAACATAACTGTTAAGTATGTTTAGTAGCAGTTATAACTTGTCATTTATGAAATCATCAAGAAGATCAATCAGCTGAAGTCAAAGAAAGAAGCTGATGGAAGAAATGTAAAGTTAAGAGGAATTAACTTTACATTTAACAGAGACATTAATGACACGTCATCAGAGACATTGATGACACGTCATCAGCTGAAGTTCTACAGATACTTGCTGCTGATGAATCTCACAGAAAAAGACTTAGAAGAATTTGAAGTATCAACATTCTAAAAGTATTTGTGTCTTAATTTTCTTTGATTAATTGTTCTATAGTTACTTAATCCTTTATTCCGCATTACTTCTTGTAATTTTTTGATTATTTATCAATAAAGAATTCCATTGAAAGTTAACTTTGTGTCTTAATTTTCTTTGATTAATTGTTTAAGCTATTTTTAAATATCCACTAATCGATCAAGTCCAACATGTGCATATGTGAATATTGTAAACAATAAAATTGTGTATTTGCATTTTGGTTCCTTTTGATATGTGCATATGTGAACAATAGAATTGCATATGTGTATATGTGAACATGGGAATCCAATGGCTGTTTGATTTGTTCTTTTTGATATTGTGATTTTTTTTTGTGTGAATATGTGCATATTAATATTTTGCTATAATCATGGAACTTTGAATAATATAGTCACACTTAAATATTATTAATTGAAATGAAATAAAAAAATTTACTATTATACCCCTCTATATTCCCTATTAAATCATTTTACACCCCCTTTTAAGCCACAAACAGTTCAAATACCTTTTATGTCCCTATACAATCAACACACATAAAAACTAACAAACATGGTCTCCTAAAAATACCTTTAATGAATTAATTTATAACAATCATTCCTTAACTCCTAAAATAACTATACTACTCTCTTTTACCACCACCCATCGCCGCCGCCACCACACCACTGCCGCTACCACCATCACTGTCGAATCGCGCGGACATTCATCTAGTTGTATAAATGGGTTCTCAAAAGTTCTTGATCTTTTAAGCGTTCTCAATATAATTTATCCCTATATATAGATATAGATAGATAAAGATATAGAGATATGGAATGGAATTTCTATTCAACCAGAGTGATGGATTTACAAAATTGTTCATTGTGGATTTGTGGTTGGTTTGTAGTCATGCACAAAATCCGGTTTCGGGCCGAACCGACCCGAACCGGAAACCGAACCGGTTTTGGTCAAAGAACACAAAAACCGGTTTTGACCAAACCGGTTCCGGGTTGAAACCGGTTTTGACCGCCGGGTTGACCGGGTTTTGACCGGTTT
>JAOXNX010000019.1:6328674-6349476 GCA_028566075.1 Solidago caesia | reverse complement strand
TGAAAAAAGTTCCCCTGGACTTTTAAAGTCGAGTGGGTTCTCATGATCATCCTTTGTTGGTAAACCGGTAGTAGTTAGAGTATATATCTGTCCTCTTTAAGTTACGTTAAGAAAAACATTCTCAAAGGTGAACTCTTATCTCTACCTGTTCAAACAACATCATCTATTTCATCTCTATGGAGTCGATTTGTATGTGAACAAGCTACCCCCAAACCTAATTCTTTCTTCTATCCCATCACCTCAGGTTTAATTTTATCCCTTTATCCTTTAACCTATATATACATAGATCTTATATATCTATTTTTCTTGATCTTTCAATTATCTCATTTTTCCTTTTACGATGTTTAGAAAAGTTTAAGTTTTAATTTTAGGGTTTTGATTATACGTATGATTCTATGAATACCCAAATGAGTTTATTAATTAAGTTTTTGTTTTTTATGATTTCTTTTTTAATTTATGAAAATGGCAGGAAAATGGAGGGTTCTGTGAATGACAGGACTGATTTTTCATCAGAGATGGAAATGATGGTTAGATGTGCAGTTTGGAATTGATTAATCAATCGTCAGTTCAAAGATGTCACACGTGAAGGAAATAGATTGTTTGGCTGGTTGTGAGGTAATTATGGCTTTACTCTTATGTTTATTGGAGAGTGATTGACGTAGTTAAGTATCTGATTAATGTAATTCTATTTTTTTATAGGCGGCAAGCTGGGTGTGTTGGGCAGATTAGGTAACGGGTCAAGATGGGTTTGGGTTGAAACATGTCATATTTTAGTACATTTCGAAACCGATCAAGGAAATGGGTCAAACTGGTCTAAAATCTCCCAAAGTTAACTTTCAGCGCATAAAACCTTCTATATTATTTTACTTTCAAACAACGAAAATGATAGATTATAAACCACCTTAGCATAGAGGTGCTTCATTATATGATGAGTAGTGTATAATCGAAGGGGTTAAACCACATAAGCATAGAGGTGCTTCATCATATAATGAGTGGGTTGAAATCTATGATTTTTGTTGTTAGGAACTCTCAAAATACACTTGGTTAATTACTCACTTGAGCTTCAATTTAAAGATGGTCAGAATTCCAAACAACCAAAATGATAGATTATAAACCACATTAACATAGAGGTGTTTCATTATATGATGAGTTCTTCATCATATAATGAGTAGGTTGAAATCTATGATTTTTGTTGTTTGGATTGGGCACTGCATAAAGTTTGTGACATGAAATAAACAATTTCAGGTTGTGGAATTCCGTCAGAACCATGTAAAACAGGGCATTTAGTGATAGCTAAATTAAGTTCGTTGGTTAGAAAGTAACAACTTAGTTCATCTCTTGATCAAATATATAGGAATTTTCTTATTAAAGATGGATTTCTGGTTTCGTAGATTTGGAACAGATGGAATTAATTTCGTATGCATTGTTCCTTTTTGATACATAGAATGGAAGTGTAGCTCAAAGCTTATGTTTTCCTGTTCTTTATGTGTTTTTATGAGATTATATTGTCAGGTTCAAATTTGGAAGGTGAAATACCGTTAGCGATTAAATACTTGCAAGAGTTGACAGAGGTGTAAGTATCAATGAGCTATTATATTATGTTAATTCTATGGTTAAACATAAACAGGAACTCACTCAATGGGACGATCCCCGATATGAGCAACCTTGACAAATTGACAATTATGTAAGTATCTTCTGACTAGAAAGCATTCGAGTTAGTACAAGTATCATATAATGACATATTGAGGATGGTTAGCAATTTATGTTCAGGCAAGTTAGGACCTTTGAAGTTTAAAGCACTAGAAATTTGAAATTGTAGGTTGATTCATGTACTACCGATTGATGCATTGAATGATAGTTCTTTAGTCATTTGGAAACTGGAGAACTTTCTGCAAGTGAAGTAGTATTACGTTTTCTGCTATAAGCCTGATAGTTTTATGTGTTTCTTTTATTCTTTACTTTCTTTATGCAACCGTACAATAAGTGAACAAAATTTTCAGATATCATTTGTTGTTTTATTTTCAAAATAGAGAGGAATAGAGATTTTCACAGCAATGGAAGTGCCAAGTTACGTTTTATATGATGTACCGGCTAGAAATTAGAGTTGTCAAGAAGAATGGACCAGGGAGTCTAATGCAACTTTATTTGCTACTCTATACACCTGTAGATATTTCAAGAGACAACTACAAGTTAGGACCTTTGAAGTATAAAGCACTAGAAATTTGAAATTGTAGGTTGATTCATGTACTACCGATTGATGCATTGAAAGATTGTTCTTCAGTCATTTGGAAACTGGAGAACTTTCTGCAAGTGAAGTACTTATGTGAACTCCGGGGTGATTCTCACGGCTCTGATTATATTTTATGTATCATATGATCCTGAGCCTATGCGACAATTTCTAATTTGTTTCATCTATCTGAGATACCAGATGCCTAAAATGGATGGTCATGAAGCGGCTAAAGCAATCCAAAGGGCAGAAATGGGAACAGAGTTGCATATTCCAATTGTTGCGTTGACAGTCCATGCAATGTCATCTGATGAAGCAAAATCGTCTATTGGATCTTTAGCTTTCTAAGGTTCTTTGTACAGTTGAAGGATATTCTAGACATATGGCAGTTCTACAAAAACAAGTATTGATAAATGTGTAACCAAAATTAGGGGATGTTTGGATGTCTTTTGAATGTAGCATTGGCATCGAATCTCTCTCCATTATATTCAGCCATTGGTGGGTTTAATATGTCTTTGATTGCGTTGAACGGTACGAAACACAAATCAAGATGTTTATCTGAATTTGGTTGATATTGGAGTATATTCTGAAATGAACGGCTAATCATAACAGAGGGGTGTTTTGTTTGTAGATCTGTTAGAATTATTTGAAGGATGTCAATCCTCTCGGCCTTAACAAGAATGCGTGTGCTAATCAATGACAGATTGATAACCGAGGACATGTTTCAGTTTTCAACCATTGATTGTGGATATCCTAAAATTTATGCAACTTTTGAAGTATAATTACAGATTTGAAAATCAGCATCTGAGAGAATGCTTAGGTACTTGATTTCAAGATAGTAAGAGGTAATTTGTAAGATAAGAGCTATTTTATGCCTTGCATCTTCATGTACATCAACTATATTTTCAATTTGCCCACTTTTCAAGATAGTAAGAGAATGCTTAGGTACTTGATTTCAAGATAGTAAGAGGTCATTTGTAAGATAAGAGCTATTTTATGCCTTGCATCTTCATGTACATCAACTATATTTTCAATTTGCCCACTTTTCGATTCTTTTACAGGAGGGGTAACTGCTTGCTGGGTAGGAGCTTTGATTTCTACTCTTCAACTTTTGGGATGTAAGTTGTTAGTCAGTTTCTACAAAACATTTAGATTGCTTTATTTGATATAGAGTAATAACCCTACCGTTTGGAACTGAGCTCCCTACAATATTTGAATTTAATATTAAAAACAACACGATTTGTTATCAATATGATGTAATTTTCGGTATATGAAGAAATAGTTTCAATAGATGAGATGCTAACTAGCTACCCAACTTTGGTAGCGTCTGGCAATCAGGAAGCAGAAAAGTCTCCCGGAAAGAATCTGAGGTGGAGGCAAATAAACCTGTCATGGATCAAAGTGAACCTGATTCATCATTGAAGTTACAACCTTATGTAAGCAAGAGAATGGTATGCTTATAAACTTACGATTTTCTTTAGTTTTAAATGGAGGTGGCAAGATTGGTGGGTTGGGCAACCTGGGTAATGGGTCAAAATAGGTTTGGGTTGAAACATGTCATTTATTGGTGGGGCTTAAGCATGCCAGTACCCACAGACATATCTCTGTCAATTTCTAATAATTTGTTTATGTGTTATTATGATTTCTGAATAAAATTATTACAATAATAATCTTATACTTTAGATAAAACGATTACGAAGGTTGTATGCCTTTTTTAGTAGACTTCAGGCGACTCACAAGTCTCATGTTTGTTGTGTGAACTTGCTTATTGCTGTACTTCATCAGGTTTGACAAGCACTTTCATCCTCTTTCAAATAGGTAATGGTTCATGTATTGCAAATTCAGTTCCAAGGATATCTTTACTTTTGTCGGCCTCTGGCCATCGAAATAAATTCAGAGAAGACTAATTCAAACTTATTTGAGCATTTGACCATAAACTGAGTAATGGGAATGTATAAGATTGCAGAAGGGATAGACCTTTATAGTCTTGATCTCACAACTGGAAGTCGAAATATATTCATCTGAGCTATGTGCCAAAGCTGTTGTGTATGGCCAAGGTTCTTTTTAACTGTAAGTAATGTCAATCTTTTTCTATTTTTTTTTTCTTACCAGTGGTTATATGCAATATAGTATCTATACATTTATCTAATATTTTAGTAATTTCAATGTATAACCTGTTTTGACCCTTTGCCCAACCCACGAGATCGGCCTATATTGCCAGCCTATTATGCATCAACTTTCAGTTTACAGCATGGGCAAAAATTGGTTTTATAGTTTAAGCTCTGGTTCTGGTGGCTTTCTCGATTTGCTTTCTTCTTAGAAAAAGACTGGCAATCAAGAAAAATGAAGCAAAAACCACTAGAAGGAGAATAAACGCAGGGAACACTACCCTGGAAAATCACTTCCTCAATATACATTTTATTATAGTTTTTTTAAATTTTTTTTTGATTAGGTGTGTTTTAGGTTTAGTTTAGTTGATTGGGGTTTGCAATAGGTGGGTGTTGAGGCCTGAAATAGTGAAATGGTAGGAAGAAAAGTGAGAATGATGATGATTTTACTAATGATAAATTTGTAAAAAGCTTTGGTCATAAACATTGTTATTTACTGTTCTAATCAACCCATTGTGAGGCCCAAACTAAACCCAGTGTCCCTTGATGTTTTTTTTTTGGGTAAAGGGTTTTACCCTGGTTAACTTTATTAGTATAAATTAACAATATACATCAGTTCAGGCACATTGACTGTATGCCAATGTGACTAGTTACAAAATACAGAAATATTACAAGGCCCAACCTAGTAATGCATGAGAAACATACATGAACTACAGCCCATTTTACAAAAAGATCGGCCTGTTAAAAGCCAATATAAAACAAGCCTACATGCTGGGACCTAACAAACGTTTGGGCAGTTTCCAAATCTCCATAGCCCGCTCCACCCTGCTGTTCCTTTTATAGCGAAAAACAAGGAGCTTAAGCCGAACAGTAGAAGTAATTTCATTCATTAGCTGGGAAATATCACGTCTTTGTTGAGTAAATAATCTCCTGTTCCTTTCTTGCCAAATGTAGTAAGTTGCAGCAGCAAGGACCAATCGAGTGATGACACTATCAATGTTCTTCTTCTTTGACAAAGGAAGCACCACAGCAAGTATGGAATCCCAATTCGCAATAGTAATCGGGATACCCGCTGAAACACATAACCCGATCCAAACCTGTGAGGAATAGAAGCACTTAAAGAATAGATGATCGTGAGAGTCCGGCTGCAACCCACAAGCGGGCAGAGAATAGGCATTCCGGTTGTAGCAACATCCCAAGAGCGAAGCAAGTCCTGAGTCTTCAATTTCTGTTTCATAACAAGCCAAATATGAACTGCATGTTTTGGAATACACTGAGAGAACCAGACCACCGAAAACCAGGGGACACTAACATCTCTTGGTGGAATTGTATCCCAAACATTTGCAACAGTAAACTCCCCCACGACACCCTGATAATTCTTCCACAATATTTCATCTAATCGATTCTCTGTCAGTGTTGGAGTAGTAACAGCAGCAAACCGATTGCACCAGTCAGCTGGCCACGAGAACATCCCATCATTGACAATATTCGAGACCTTTGAAAGAAGTGAGTACCCCGCATTAGCAATCATTCGGCTCGAAACGTGATTACTTAGAGGTGACATTTCACACCAATTGTCATACCAAGCATTTGTCGACTCTCCATTACCAATAACAGACCAGCAAAACGGATAAACCAGGGAGCGCACCTTTAACAGTTTCCTCCAGCTCCAAGACATGTTTCCCCGATAAGGTAACGCCCAAAAACTCTGTCCTTTCAGCTTGTACATATGGATCCAACGAACCCAAAGCGACTCTTTTAATGTTATGATTTTGCAAATATGAATAGACATTAACGCCACATTAAACATTTCCAGCCTGCGTATACCCAGACCACCTTCAATCTTAGGAAGACAAACAACTTCCCAAGCAACCTTAGATTTACCTTTCTGCAGTGTACCTTGTGACCAGAGGAAGCCTCTCATGAGTTGTTCAATGTCGTGTATCACCCTAGTAGGAAGCATAAACACAGTTGCCCAATAAACATGTAAAGATGAAAGTACCGACTGAATAAGCTGTAGTCTACCTGCGAAAGAGAGAAACTTGTTCTTCCAATCCGATATTCTTGTACGCACTCTTTCAACTAATTCTTGGCAATCCCTATAGATAAGGCGAGTGGACACTAGAGGAACGCCAAGGTATTTAACAGGAAGCTTGCCTTCTTCAAAAGGTAAGACTTGTAAGATCGACAATTTAGTATGATTCAAAACATTGCAGAAGTAAGCAGTGCTTTTGGGGATGCTAGGAGATTAACCCGAGACACTTTTGAATTCATCCAAGGCTTCCATAACAACTGTAGCAGAATCGACATCCCCATGCAGAAAAATGATAAGGTCGTCTGCAAAACAAAGGTTGATTATATCAAGACCCTCACAGCGAGGGTGAAATCTAAATGTATCAGAATCTCTAATCTTCCTCTTGAAAATAAGAGTCAATACTTCCATCACAAGGGTGAATAAGTATGGTGACAGTGGGTCCCCCTGCCTTAAGCCACGCTTTCCCGAGAAGAAACCATGAGGAGAGCCATTTATGTTCAATGAAAAGGAGCAGGTAGCTACACATGTAATAATCCAATGCACCATGGTTGGATGAAACCGAAATTCCTGTAGAATCCTCTTCAAGAACCTCCAATCAACAGTATCGTATGCCTTTTGGATATCTACCTTAAAGGCACACCGAGGCACACCTCTATCCAAGTGGTAATTGTGCATCAGTTCTTGGGTGAGCAATATGTTGTCCGATATACTTCTTTCATGAATGAAAGCCGATTGGTTAGAGCTAACCAACCCAGACAAAGAGTCTTTAATTCTATTAGCAATAATTTTAGTAATGCATTTATAAAACACATTGCATAATGAAATAGGCCTGTAATCAGAGATTCGGGAGGGAGAATCAACCTTAGGCAAAAGAGAGATAACAGTATGGTTGACCTCTTTTAATAACTGGCCATTAGAAAAGAAATCACATACCGCGTCAGTGACATCCGAACCTACTACGTCCCAAGCATTTTTAAAGAAACCCGCTGAGAAACCATCCGGGCCGGGTGCTTTGTCATCTCCCATGGCGAACATAGCGAGTTTTACTTCCTCTCTGGTAATCTGCCTAACCATGTAACCAGCCTGTTCCGTTGATAACCTACTGGAGAAAAGATTCGAGACATTAAGAGGGGACACAAGACCAGGAGTTCCTATAAACTGTTTGTAATGAGCTACAAACAATGCAGCGACACCCTCCCCTTCCACTCTGTTGTCATTGGAGTCCAAAACGAAATCAATTCGGTTCCGAGCTTTACGTGACTTGACCACTTTATGGAAGAAAGCAGAGTTACAATCCCCAACACGAAGCCAATTCACTTTTGCCTTTTGCTTCAAGAACCTCTCCTCATCCAAGATAGCCTCATTGAAACCTTGTAAGTAAGCGGCCTGCTCTTCACGAAGTATATCATTAAACGGTTCTTTATCAATAGCTTTCTGCACTTCATCCAACTCAACTCTAATCCGCTCCACCTTATTATGTAAGTTTCCTTTATCAAACATCATTTTACGAAGTGGTTTCTTTAGTAATTTCAGTTTTTTCACCACTTGGAACATATGATGTCCCTGCACTTGTTCTTTCCACAGATTCCCAACAACCTGTTTGAAATCGACATGGTGGACCAATATATTAGCAAACTTGAATGGCTTTGTAATGAATTTCGATAGCCTAGGAATACTTAAGATAGCCGGCGCATGATCAGATATTCGATAGGGCTGAAAATGAGCGTGAGCTCCTTCAAATTCGTCTATAAAAATCTGATTAGACATAATACGGTCCAGTTTTTTCAAGACGCCATTCTTGCCCTTAGGTTTTTGTGTCCAAGTAAAATGCAAACCCGATCTGTTAATATCCGCAATCTCCAACTCAGCCACACACTCTTGAAAATCACGCATTGCAATATCAAAATTGGACGACCCAGCAGTCTTGTCTTCCAGGCTTAGAACAGCATTAAAATCACCCAATAACACCCATGGTTTATCAGCAACAAAAGCCTTATGTTTAATTAGATCACTCCACAGCTGTCTTCGTGACATATAACCATTATGAGCATATATAAAGGAACAAAATAACCGCTTTTTATTATCCTTAAAAAGGATTTGTGAATGCATAACTTGGTCAGTTTGTGCCAAAACCATGACATCAACCTCATCAGAATTCCAACCCAAAATAATCCGCTAACCCTTAGAACATAAATTGCCATTAGAAGTCCAACTCCAATGACGGAAAAGCTTGCTACACAACCTATCTAATTGCGCAACCGACACATGGGATTCCAAGATAGAACAGACAGATAACTTGTTCTCGGAAATCACCTGGTGAACCTCGTTTTGTTTTGGGAACTGGTTCAAACCCCGAATGTTCCAAGCCGCTATACTACACATGGGAAACATCATGACCAGGGGTGCTTGGCCCCTCTTTGTTTTCCATAAACATGGCAGTTTCATCAGAGATTGTTTCAAAATCATCATCCTCATCATCAAGGGGAGTAACCTTACTACTTGTACCTAGATCATCATTATTAGAGAGGATATCGAAAGTGTTTGAAATAGAGATACCAGCATTATGATTAGCGTCCTTTTTGGGGACCGTTTTAGCTGGCTGTTCCACAATGCTTTTCTGCTTCGGCCTGAAGACAAAATTTGGAGCAGGTTTTGTAAGTTTCATACCCACAAAAGTCTGATCTATGCCTTTCTTTTTACGTGCCACCTGCTGAAACACCCCCTCTTTTGGAACTTCCTTAACCGGTTTCACCTGTTTGGGACATTGAGAATCAGTATGACCAAAGACATTGCAGCCAGCACATCTTGGCGGCCTCCATTCGTATTCAACATCAATCTTGTGTTTAACAAAGCCATCCTCATTCAGTTTTGGAATGGCTATCACTAACTCATCTCGGAGCATATTTTGAGAGTCCATCTCAATCAGTGCCCTTGCATACATACTACGGCCCCATGAATCTATGCACATTTGACTTGTATAAGAATCTAGCATCAAAGGTTTCCCCAATTTAGTTCCAATCATACTAAGTCCATCTTCTGAAAAAACCACCGACGGGACATTATGCAGCCTAACCCAAACCGGGATACTAATTACCTCCTGTTTGACAAGACTGACCGTAGGTGACCACACCTTAAGGATTATGGGATTCGATCTAATTAACCATATTCCATTCTCTAAAACTCTGTCCATTCCTTCTTTGGAATCAAATTTGAAAAAGAAAAAGCCAGCAGAATTCATCATGACTTTGTTAATACCAAATTTTGACCATGTATTTTTTACATAGTTCTCAACCACTGGGAATGCCAAACGTTTCCCCAAAACATAACCAAAAAGCGTATTGTCAAAGCGAGAACTTGCCTTTTTAATGAATTCCACCGGTAGCACCAAGTCCACCCCTTCCATTGCAATAGTGTCTGCATTGAGAGGCCTGAAGTTGGCCTTCTTTACGTGTGAACCAGATTGCACTGTTGCTGCATACGAAATAGGTTTCGGTTTAGGCTCCCCATCCAAACTACTCACCTTTGAACCCTTATTCTCATCAACCAATGGTTCCAGAACCTCAATAACTTCTTCACCTTGATGTTGATAGACAGTAACGATTGCTTTCTTAATTGGAGGTATGTGTTGTGAAGGAAAGTAATGACACCACCTGTCTGCATGTGTAACTGTACATTTCTGTTATAGTTCATTAATGAGAAGTGATGCTTTAAAGGATTACCGTTTTCCAATACAAGGTGTCGTTAAATCTCAAAGGTCCGCTTTTGTTGATCATATATCAGTCAGTTCCATTCCCTAAACGTTTTATATCATCCTGCATTTTACACAAACCGGTCAATGGCGAAGAATATGCAGCCTCCTGCTAAAAGCTCCAACGAAGGTGTGGCTTTGTTTCTGAACCAAATTGAAGAAGGGTCTCATGGTCCAATCTTGGTCTTGATATGCCGGAAATGGGATGTCAATAGTCTCAACGGAAGGTACATGAGCACCGACTTCATCATTCTTATTAATGTTTTAAGCCTGAAATACTGTATAGATAATATGTTGCATGTCGCAGGGGAATGTTATGCATTGCGTGGCAAGGAACAACATAACCCACTATTTCATTGATAAATTGTTGGAAGGTTGTTTGTATTTGTTGAGGGGCTTTAAAGTCTAAGCAAATAGGGAAGAATACAGAATTATGAATGACAGTCATTACATCATTGAGCAGCAAGGATCGAGGATTGTGAGGAAAGCTTCTGACTCTCTTGAAGGGATTGTTCGATACCCATTTCAGTTGTCTGCCTTTGAAGACCTTATGCCTACAGAAAACAAATACTTTATTGGTATGTTTCCCTTCTTGCATCCACATATAAAATTGTTTTGTGTTATAATACACTAATACTTATAGGTAACATGAAAAAGAAAGTTATTTGGTAATCATTTTCCCTACACTTTAATATCAGATATGGTTTGCATATTGGATGTATATATATTTAATTGTTAGGTTTGTTATTAAATGTCGAGTAGAAGGCAACAATATAGTCTAATAATTGCAATAAAGTTTAGGAAAAAAATGTATGGTCCTCCTTTATAGTGGGGATTTACAAAGTGTGATTGGATTTTCTGATTGAGATGTCACCCCAGGCTGTTGAATATGCGACACTAATATGCTAATGCAAAGGTTTTAGAAAGAAAGATGGCTTACGGACTTTTGTAAAGTGGATGCATGGTTCGTTTATCGCTGAAAAATAGCAGCCACTAACATGGCACAAGGTATTTGCAACACCTTAAATAGTCACCAGTGCATTTTAGCAATGCCTATCAATTAAGCACTTGCTAACCTCTTGAAATTGTTTCCAGTCTTCCTTTAATGCACCTATGGGAGACGAGCCGTTGGCGTTAGACGTGACCAGTATGGGTAAAGGTAAGTGTGGATGTTGGGTCAAAGCATCAGAAGTTACCGGACCACTTATGCTATTGGTGATTGCCAAGGGTGCCACTACGCTGGTTCTTATTTGAAGAACCTGGGGGAGACCCGACCCATATATTACTAAATGGTAGCCACCACATTTCTTTTGACAACATATAAATGTCTACTGCAAAATAAAATTAATTAATGGGATATGGGCTATGTGCATGTGTATATCTATAGTTATGTGTATGAATATGGCCTTCATCTTTTGTTGAGTTCCTTTTTCATTTAGGACAACAACTTGGATTTTGTTTCTAAAACACGCACATGATTCCAGCCAATGGTTTTGCTCTTCAAGTTTTGTTGAGTTCTTTTTCCATTTAGGACAACAGCTTGGATTTGCTTCTTTCCATAGGTCACAGTTCACATAAGTGTGTATAAAACCACTAAGAGATTCGCGACCATCCTACAGGCCGCATCTGTTGGTTTTAACCACGATCGCGGCACGTAGTAACTCAAAGATCACAAAGTTAGTCACTTATTTCGTGAATTTGTTTGTGTTATGTGTTTAAGTGTGGGTTTTGAATAGGATTATAAGGTTTTGATTTAAGATATTTTTCATCTTCTTCCATCACTTTTATGATCTGCATTTAGAAGTTCCATCTACAAATTACTCTTTTTTGTTACTTAATTTTATATTGCTGTTGTGAGTTTTTATTTTTTTAAATTAAAATTTTGTTTTTTGTATTTTGTTATTATAAATTGTGTTGTATATTAATTTTATTCTTAAAAAAACTTATATATATATATATATATAGATAATAATTATGGTTGTGAATGATTAATAGGTTGCTAAAGCTGGTGGGTCAAAATAGAAGGCAATGTTGGAATATGTAAGTATATTGTTTTACTTTATGAACGTTTACTTTACAAACTTATGATGGTTTATAGAGAATTGATGTAGTATATATCTATATATGATTAATAGGTTGCTAAAGCTGGTAGGTCAAAATAGAAGGCAATGTTGGAATATGTAAGTATACTGTTTTACCATATGAACGTTTACTTTACAAACTTATGATGGTTTATAGAGAATTAATATAGTATATATTTATATATGATTATTGCTACATAGATCGGTAGTTTGAGAAATTAGGATGATTATTAGTGGTATTATGGTATGTGAATATTGTATAAAGCACCTTCTGATGCTAAGGCTGAGAAACAGAAGCCAGAATATGAGAACAACATGAAGTATATATGTTGATAAAAAATTATCATGTTAATCAGTTTTTGTTGGCCGCCTTGATGGGATTCGCAGAGCTATGAATTTATATATGATGTTGTTCTTTCTTTCTTTAAGTTTTGATTCAAATCAGAGCTTATTTTGTTTTTTACTTTCAGAATATTGTGAGTGATAAATGAGGGGTGGCAATGTGTGGAGCTGAGAATGTGGATCTGGTTAAGAAAACGGACATGAAACGAGTTAAGTTGCGTAAAAGTATTTCTGTGAGGTCTAATGGCGGAGGTTACAGGAAGACAGAAACTTGAAGGTGAAATTATATTACCTGTTTTTAGCCGATGATGGTGAAATGTTATTTGATTTTTTCTTGCTGAATTGTTTTTTAAAAGCACATTGCTGAAGAAATATGTGTTAATTATTTAGAAATACCCTTTATTTAAGAAATATATCATGTTATGATGTACCAACCAATTCTACAGGTCTGTTTACAGAAAAATCAAATATTGAATCTCGAATCAGAGCTGCCCGGGCTGCTAAAGAAGCCATACTTGAGAGCGCAAAGTCTGAGTTGCAAATGATGCGAGATAGAGAAAAAGAAAGAGTAGAGAAGGTTTGGTTTCACCCTCTACTTTGTCTAAACCCAACTTTCACAGCATTATTTTTATTTATATATTGTGATAGGGGACTAGCCAATGAGAGAAAATTTATATGGGTAAGTTAGTATTAGCAGTAATTTAGTTGCATATATTTATGCTTATAGGCTTAATATTTGAATATTATTGATGTTAAATGATTAATGTAAATCATAGAGAAATTCCAAAGTTGGAAAATGGTAAGATTTTGTTGACCCGTAACAATTTCTGCCAAAACTCTAATTACATTTTCTTTTTTGGGTTTTTTTTTAATTTTATTATAACAAGCGACTAATTAAGAACGGGATATCTATAAATGTTTTATGCATCTTAGACTTTAACAGATTAACCACTCTACATGTCACCCTCAAAATTTGAAAATTGTGTTTAGGTTGATTTTTATACCGCTATAGTTAATCCAATTGAGAGTAACAATCATATATTAACTGAAGTGTGTACATCATACATGAGTATTTTGGATATATTTTAGCAGTTGGTGAAAACATTAGAACAAAACAAAAGCTAGATGCTTCCATCATTCAAACAGCTCATGCCTATAGATAATACATATGAGCATCTTACAAGCCTCACAAGTATGCAGAGTTTGATTTTTTTTTAATTATTAGTTTGTATAGCTAAAAAAAAAATTCCATGAGTAGGTACCAAAGTGGGAGAAAATAAGCCAGGGGTAGCAAAATGGTGTTCGGGCATGGTTTTGTCAAAATTTGAAATTTTTAGTACTAGGAGCATAGGAAGTGAATTAGACGAGCTAAGTAAAATCTTCGTATCTCATGTTGTTTATAAGAATGGATTCTATATGTTTAAATAGAAATGGGCTGATGGGATTACGTAGTCCGACATTTAAGTTTATCTGTTTTAATGTTGTCGCTATAAATGAAAAGTGTTACTTGAAGGCCAATTAATGTTCTTAGATATTCCATGGCTTCACATGCATTATTCCAAGTATTAAGTTTTTCCTTAGAATGATATGGGTTATAGGGCATCATTAATACTAATACCTTTTATATGATTTATGCATAGAAAAACTTGGCCCATATGTGTTATTTTTATCTAGGGCTTATCTGGTGATTTTATCTGTTTTACCCATTAGTGTTTTACCCATTAGTGTTAATCGATAACTCTCTCCGACCCACATGTACTTTCATTCGCAATGTGTAAGATGAAGAACCTTATATGTCTTTGTATGTATGCTTATGCTTCAATTGGTTATCAACCATCTGCAAACTTCTTATCAGCTTGAGGATGAGAAAGTGGGCATGTCACTCACACAAGATAAATATAATCTTGAAGCGTTTCAGACAAAGTATTATTAAGTTTAGTTTTTTGTTATCAAGTCCTACAATGAAGATGATGTTCACAAATGTATCAATCACGATGTTTGGTCCAACAGACCTACTGGAAACAAGAGATGGAATGCTTCTATCCGCGATGCTGATGGAAAATCAAATATCTTCCTATTCTCTTTCAGTAAGCAAGCTTAATATTATATGTGAATGTGAAGTTTCAGTTTCTATTTAATATGCATATCCCTTCAAGCTTAGAACACAGGTTAGAATATGCAGTCCCTGATGAGTTTGTATCATATAAAGTTATATTTCATTATGTGATTGGTGAATAATCATGCTTCCTGGTTGAGAAGTTAAGAGGTCCCCAAATAGAATAAACAAGCTATATGTGATATGAAAAATGTCATTAGAATTGCCACACTTTATAAAATTAGTATTTTGGTCTAGAAGTATAAGTATTACAAAAGCTTCCACCATAAAAATACAGCCCACTGCCATAAAATTATGTTTGAGCCTGCATATTACTTAGAGTTTTCTATCTTTTTTCACTTTCATTCCATATGATCAAAACTCGAAATCAATAGACGAAAACATGCAGATTCACTTAAATCCCAAAAACTGATCCTGTTGCGGCTCCATGTTTTGTTGCTAGCTAACGAGGGTATGTAGAATTTAATTATGAACCATGTTAGAGTAAAACTTTTATGTGCGTATAGTACTAAATTAAACTGGCTGGAAGTATGTATTTTGCCCATACAAATCGCATACATGTAAAGCAAACATTCAATTAATCAACAACCATTTCAGTTCTTCTTAATTGGAAGTAAATAATTTTTAAAGTAAATTGTTTCACTCAATGAAAACTCATTCAACTATATCAAAATATTAGGTTTCTTGGATTACTAAATATGCTCAGACTTCCAAACAACCAGAATGATAGATTATAAACCACATTAGCATAGAGGTGCTTCATTATATGATGAGTAGTGTATAATCGAACGACTAAACCACATGAGCATAGAGATGCTTCGTCATATAATGAGTCGGTTGAAATCTATGGTTTTTGTTGTTTGGAACTCTCAAAATCAAACTTGGTTAATTACTCATTGCTTCAATTTAAAGATGGTTAGAGTTCTAAACAACCAAAATGGTAAATTATAAACCACATTACCATAGAGGTGTTTCATTATATGATGAGTAGTGTATAATCGTACGGTTAAACCACATGAGCATAGAGGTGCTTCATCGTATAATGAGTGGGTTGAAATCTATGATTTTTGTTATTTAGCACTCTGAAAATCAAACTTGGTTAGTAACTCATTTGACTTTCAATTTAAATATGGCTGCACCTTATTTGCCTCTAATTATTTGATGTTGTCCCATGGCATATACTTTTCATAAGTATATGTGTAAACCCCCCCAAAAATAGATCCGGAACATTTTTTTTGCTAATTGTTGTTATAGTTTTGGCTAAAGCGAATGTAACCATTTATGTTTAATGTTTCGTTTTTATGTATCTTCTGGGCATTGATGTTGGGACACACAGATTGGAGGATAATTGTATAGATGAACGGAATTTAAATCTCACTATACTTATATTTTTGCAGTTTTCAATTGCGGCTTTGTGTTTCATTGGTTCCAAACAGGATGACCATAATTTCCCGTATAAAGAATCCATATAACATGTCCTTTCCATTCACCTTTTCTATGCAAACTTACTTATCATTAAAGTGAATTTAGATTGAAATTCTAGATTAGTGTCAATCCCAAATTTGTTTTTTTTGTTAACTTCATAATCTATGTCCATTTACACGTCAACTTTCCAACCTTAAATAAGCTTGATGCACTGCTCTTAGTAAGACAAATACATCCTTTTTCTTTTGGTCAGAAAATGATTCTTGATTAGTTTCCCTACAATATGAGAAAGGATTGTTTCTCACATGTCGTATTCGAATCCCTTATTTCTACTTTTTTTTGTTATGAAACTGAGCAATAAAACCCTTGGAATGCATAAGAATTGAGGTCAAGCTCTGTTTTAGAGGTGGCCAAATGAAGGTCAGCCGTGTTGGTTTATGCATAAGAGTTGAGGTCAAGCTCACATACGTTCTTTTTAAATTTGTTATATCGAGGGAGACTGCCTTACTGGAAGCCTAAAACATTGTCATATACATTGTAAAGCAGCTGCTTAAAAAACTATCCAATTTTCTATGTTGTTCATGGTGATGTTGTGTAGATCACCTTATAAGGGGATTAAGTTTGTGGAATCAAGTTATCTTTTTCCTTTTGAGGTAGTTTTTGTTGTGTGACAAGCTTTATATTAAAAATAATCTAAATCACAACCCACTTATAAGTGAGTGAATGGGTCATAATTTCCATTTCTAATAGTATTATTCAAGCTCTTGGTACATGACTAATAGATGTAGATGTCGTGATATGTCTCTAAGATCTTGAGGACTGTTCAAGCTGATAGTATTCAAGGGCTTTATAAGACTGAGCGTAAAGCTTATGTTCCTCCAGCTGGGTTCAAGTACACCTATCTCGCGTAGAACATTAAAGGAAATGAATTTCCCATATCAGTCTATTTCATTTGGGCCAAGCTCTTATTAATCTGTAAAATCGACATTTGTTGAAGAGTATACAATATCTCAGATAATTTACAGGGAGTTACAAATGGAGGAACCACCGGAATGTTGGTGATGACAGGTCATGTTGCTCATGTGGCTCAAGAAGCGGGTTTATACCAATAATTGCTAAAAAGATGCAAAAGAAAAATAAAACAGTAATATTGCTTGATCTTGAAAGGCAATATATTTGGTTTGGCTCATTTGACCCGATCAGATAACATAAGACAAATGGACTCAATAACAAGTAGATGGGCCCATTTAAAGGTGAATAATAATTTTATCTTGAAATTGCAAACAGGTGGGCTCCAAGGGTGATTAGTCAAAATAGGCGACATTTTAGTATTGGTGTATTGAGTATTTGCTATGGCGTTCAATATGGGTGGTTGGATAATGTGTCAAAATAGGCAATATTATAGAATCCATGTATTTAGTATTTGCTACAACAATCAGAATGGGTGCGTAAGCCATATGGATATTGGGTGAAATGGGGTTTTGGTCTAGAAAACTTGGTCACATAGAGTGGACTGCCAGTTTGATAACAAGGGATCCTTTTTTATTTTATATTGGCTGGTATAAACTTTTTTCAGAGGTGGTAAAACGGTCTGGCCTGGTAGGTTGGATAATCCGTAAAAACAGGTAGCATCTTTAATTTTCACGGCATGGAGTAAAAGGTTTCTGTTTTTTCAACTCTTTCTGATCCTGTATGTGTTCTTTCTCAGGGGATGATCAATCCTGATTCACTATTGCCTCCTTCGGGTATGTAAATTGTGTTTTTAGGCAACCAATCCAAATTACTCATATCAAACATTTGTTTCTTCTATTAGAGCCTCTCTACATAAAGAATTGGTTCTCAAGCTATGAAAATGAATCCCTTATGATTGAAACAAATGATAATTTTGGATTTTCCGGTCATCAAGATTTTGATGAACAAGGTTCAAGGGGGGAGTGCAGTACTCGAAACAATATGAAATCAATAGGAAGTTCAAGGGAGTTGGTCACAAGTGGGATAAATGATGATACGACGAAGAAAACTTCAAACATGTTGGTGTAAACAATCTGGGCAAGTGAGCAAGTCTAAAAATCAGGTAGGATTCTTAATTCATATTCTCAATTAGTTTTGTTATCCTTTTATATCGTGTTTACAGCTTATAAGCATTTTCCAGCCCCATTAAAATAGTCACTTTACGAGATTTGTATTTGCCAATCTTCGTCTTGGAACCTTTTAGTAGTCACCATACCGTAAGAAACGTAATTGCCTTATCTTTATCTGAAAAAAGGTATTTGGGTCTAAGTTATTACATATATATCATAAATGTGGATTATAGATTTCATTCAAATCTGAACAACCAAGGATATCTCATGTTTTCTATATCATGGTAGATGTGGTGGGATATGGTTGGTTTCATTAATCTTTTTTTTTTTAAATCAAATTTGTATTGAATGGGATAAACTAACGTCTACTTCACCACTTACATAGACTTATGCTCCTGTCTCAGCAGTGTTCATTGGATTTATTTTACCTCTATTAGCCCAGTTACCAAAAGGTTGTAGGTTCAGCTCTTGGTAGGAACAAATGTGTGAATCAAGTCCGAAATTGGACAAATTGTGGGTGATTTAAATGGCTTTCAGAAGTTCTTTAGTAGAACGTCATGGCTCGGTTTCCTGATATCTAAGCCTAGCCGAGAACAAATGAGATACATGATGACCAAATGAATTATTTTAAACATGTTTTTGGGTCATGCTAAACTGGAATTGTCGCTGTAAACACTATAAGTAAAACACAATTATTAAAAAGTTTGGTCCAAACCTCCAAGTTGCAGGTTGCGTTATTGATTTTTTAACTTGAATGTCTGGACATTTTGTGGTTACATTCCAGTGAGTTGCACCTATGGTAGGATCTGAAGTTGTTTGTTTTTCATTTGAACATCACAAAATGACTGAATTATTATTTAACCCGTAGTTTATTCCTTAGTTGAGAATCTCGCATCTCTTATTCTGCAAAAGATGATTTACTAAAATTTATATTGTGTTTATCCCATTACAGTTTTATGAAAACCTGTTCGGCCCTCCTCCCATTGGGGCAATACTATCCAAAAAATGACCATATACTTGATCCCAATTGTTGCAGGTTTTCTCTATGAAGCACAAGAAGTTACGTATTGAGAACATCATATTTTTCATTGGGGATATGTAAATGTTAACCATATAAAGGTCACACCAGCCAAACATTAGTAGCAATAAAACCTTTTCTTTGCTGCATCTTACCTTTTCGGTTTTTAAAAGTCTTAAGATTAAAGTAACCTTCTAGGGAAGCTTGGCGGACAAGCTGCTACCAAAAAAAAAAAACTTGATGGTCATGAAGCTTACGCAATGTTCTCTTTGGGATTGTCCCAGGCCTGCTCAAGGTTGGTGTTCTCACAGGCCCGTTCAAGGATGGTTTCTTGACTTTTGTAGTAGCTTGCATGCTGCAATTGCTCAAAAAGAAGGCTGATTTGGGATGACACCTGTCATACGACCAAAAGGATTCTAGTTGAAGGACACTTTGCTTTTGCCGCCCTTAGTGCCAAGGCACACGGAAAGGACATGGGTGTCCCTGAGTGTGAAGGCGCTGCTACTGGAAAGTCCCTATGGAATGCACCTGGTTAGTTTGCTTCTTTCTGTTCCCTTTCTTGCTGATATAGTAATTTACCCTATTTAATTATGATTCTCAAAGCTACGTTTTATATTTAACGGATCATACGGTTGATTTTTCAATTACATATTATATATTTTACTTATTATTGATAAACTAAAAGATTTGTTATTATATCTGAGACATTAAGAGTTTAGATGTTTATACAATAAGTGTCATGGTTCAACCCAGTTCTTTTTTACCCGATAAAAAAATTACCTGGTTTGAGGTGTATCACATATTAGAGATTTTATTCATTAATAAGGTTTGTCCATATTAGATACACTTTTGGCGTGGTTGGCCAGTTTAATCATATGGCCCGTTTGGATTGTCTTCTAATGACTTTTGCATGTTGTGCAGAGATTTTCTCATTAGTGGTTTTGCAGTTAAGCTTGCCTGCATTGGCTGCCACACTATTCCATGGTAGGTATATCCCGAGGCTGATCAATGGGTTAAACATAGAAACATCATGAATCTTGCATTCCATGTCGAGAAGCTCAAGGTTTATTGTTTTTCCTTTGTCTTTTAATGTGTTATACCTTGGAAACCATTCATTTTATATCCCACGAACAAGGTGAGTTTGTTCACCAGCAACATTCTTAGAAAACTCAAGAGTAATAATAAAAATATAATATACTACAATACGTATTTATTTGATGCTTAAATAGGTTATCTCATTATTTGTTGGTTTTCCTCAGCTAATCGAAGAAATTTATTTATAGATATTTAACAACAAAAAACAATAAGTGGATGAAAGAGATTGACCAGGAAGTGAAGATTTCGATAAAGAAGTTTTAAAAAAGAGCTCGAGTAACTGCAAGAATATATTTGAAATTTGAGTGGTTAATGTTGGTTCCCAGATTTGCACAACTTAATAACAGAAAACTAAAATACACAAAGTAAATAATACACACTAGTTAACCAATTGTATGTTGTATTAATATATCAATACAATAAACGGCGATACAATGGTCGAATAGACTAACTAGTTGTGGAGTCTTAGACACACTAAAAGACTCAACTGGGTTTACAATAAAACACTTAGTAAATTGTAAAAGCT
>JAOXNX010000019.1:6302610-6324017 GCA_028566075.1 Solidago caesia | reverse complement strand
AGATGCATTTCAGTGTTAACTAAGATGCATTTTAATAGTTAACACTAAAATGCATCTTAGTTAACACTAAAATGCATCTTAACTTCATCCCTGTCATCCATGGCAGAACCATGGCACTAAGGGCAGCGCCCGTACCGTATCAAACCATCACTCGATCAGGGTCGCCGCCCATCAAATCCAGACCATTCCCAGTTGCGTCCGTCTTTTAACCCCTCTATAAATGCCACGAGGTCAACGACCGAGAAGGCCGAAGCCCCCCTGAACAACGCAGCCGTTCGATTAAGGGCTGCCGCCCGTACCGAATCACAGTTTTCGGCGATGGTGGTGGTGGGGGGTGGCGGGGGAAGAAGGCAGGTGGTGGTAGTAGGGAAGAACATCTTAAAAAAAAAAAAGCCTTCGCACGTTTCGCACGATAAGAAACTTCGTACCATAACCTTCCCCTATATATATATATATATATGCTAATGGCCTGGGACAACAACGGGCCAGCCCAACACTATTGGATGGCTTGAACCGTTGACTTCTAAAGCATCCATTTCATCCCGAGTTCCCGACCAATATTATCAATGTTTGCGTGTTTGGGGTCGCGTTCCAGGTCAACTGGCAATTGCTTGAAGACTGACAATTATTTGGTGACTAGTGTGAAGACACGGATAGCTGCTGTCCACCTAATTGTGCAAGATTTTTTATAAATAAATAAATTTGTTTAGTTTATTAAATGTATGCTTTGAATTTTTTAGATGTGAATACAGCAACACCTATGATAGGTACTGTTGCAGCACCAATGATTTTCCCAATATATAAACTTAGGATTATGATTTTAATAAGTTCTTTTCTTATTAATATATCATCAAAGGTCCTAGAAGAAAAAACAGAATTTTGAGTCTTCACATGGGTCTTAACAGGAATGCCTCTGTGTGTAACTCCTCTTTTAAATGATCGCAAAGGTAGTTTTAACATTACGAATTAGATCTCTAGTTAAAATGTTGCTTTTGATTGGCAAATATACTTCATCCGGTTGTATAAGAAACTGTATGAGTTTTAACAATTGATGATGCTCATGAAAATCCTTAGTTGCACTACTTGTACACTCTCAAAGACGGAGCTGCATGGTCTATAAACAAATCACTTTATTTGTTACTTTTCAAGAAGATAAGAGTTAGATTATAAGTGTAAGCTTCCTTGTTGCTAGAGATGCCCAAAACCCGATTTTTTCTCAACCCAACCTAAACTCGAACCCGACCCGATTTTTGGTCAACAGGACATTCTCTGACAATGTTGGAAATTATCTTACCTAAAACTTAATTGAATCTTTATATATACTATAAGACAACTGACCTAATTACTTATTGACCAATCATAGCTTTCCATTTTTCAAAATTAAACATTGATGATGTCATTATTTATCTAATTATAATATAATATTAAAAATTAAAAATCATAATAATCATTATCCAAATATATTAGTATATTAGTATTTATATTAATATTTATAGAAAAAATCTCACTAATTTATACTTTTTTGTTTTCCATCAATAATTAACATTTTTAAACACTTAAAATAAAATTTTTCATTAAATACTTAATTTATAATTATTTATAATCAATAATTTATACTTAATTTATAGTTTACATATGAATTTCATAACGAAATATTAATTTTTAAAATATAATGTTTTATGTCCCGTGTATATACACGGGTCAAAAATCTAGTTCTCTTTATAATTAACTTCCCAAATAAAATCTCCCTTTAATCTCATACGATATTACGATTTATCCAATTAACCCACATTGATTGTTTTCTAGTAAAAATATTCCAAATGTGTTTAGTCAAAAGCAATTCATTCCAGTCAACTAGAGACTTCAGTCCAAGCCCACCATACTCCTTTGGGTTACAAATTTCCTTCCAAGCTATCTTAGCTTTTCCTTTTGTCAACTCACCTCTAGGGGTGATCAAAATGCGGGCGGACGCGTGAAACCGTTGAACCGGCTTAAAGAAAAAACCGAAACCGTAGAAACTCGTTACCATATGCTCCGGTCCACGGGCCTGAGTTTTAAGAAATCATGGGTCACGGTTTTATGCATCTTTCATGTCATTCACAACAGAGGCAGTAAGAAAATTGAGGCCCAATACAATTGCATTGAAGAAAGTACAAATTCAACTAATTGTAATCTTCTTGCATAAGAGAGACTCTTATTCTTCCAATCATGAACTCTTCACTTCACTTTATCCACTAGTTCCTAGCAGTCTTTTGTACCGAGATTTTTTACAATTAAAGGTACTCCAAGATATTTTACAGGTAGTTTCTCCTCCTTGAACAGGGTGCTTCTATTTCCACCTCTTTTTTCTTAAATACACCTCTCAATGTATAATAAACAATGCATACTGTATAACTGTTTATTGCACAGAAAAATGTATATATTAGAAAAAAAAAAAAAGTTGAAATAGATACCCACTTTAAAATCTGTGTTCTGACAATTTGCTTGACATTTCCAAAAAGTATAGAGCTCTTATTTATGTTTGGAAACAACCTAGAGCAATTACTGAACTCCTCAGTAGATTCTTCTTTACAACCCCAATGGTATTTAAAGCCAGTGTTGCTCCTTGTTTTCCTTCTCACCATAAGTGTAAATATTTCCATTACTAATGTAAATAGATAAGTGTAAATTTTTTAATATATTTTATAAAATAAATAAATGGTTTTTGTTTTTAATTGATTAAAAATTTAGCATATGAAGGGTTTTACATATAAGCTTAGATACCTATGCGTTGCATGGTTAGATTATAGCTAAACATAACACAATTCAATTAAAAAAATTAATAGTAATTGTGGTAAATATGCAAAATAAAATATATAGGTATTATATAAATGGGATATATTTAAAGTTAGAACCATAAATACTCGTTGTGTTTTAGAAACATTAGCATAAGCTTTAGCAATGTGGCTGGTTTTGGTTGCCTCGACGGATAAGGATCCTTTAAAGTTGAAACAACTTTAGAGGTCAAGTTAAAGGATCCTCAACCTTTGGATTAAAATTAAGGGTCAAGATTCAAACTTGATCTTTAAATCTTGACCTTTAATTTTAATCCAAAGGTTAAGGATCCTCCAACATGACTAGTCATGTTGGATCAACTTTAAAGGTTCCTTATCCCACCTCGACTGGTTGATTCTACATTTCTTAGCATTACTAATAACTTACCAACTGCTAGCATTTTGGAATCAAATCACTATCAGGTGTGAAAATTAGTTCCATAGTTGCAATTTAATATGTATCTTATTGAAGTTTTAGAAAACATGCTAATGTGTATCCAATCCAAATCACGAATGAAAACTTTGATTACTCGATGATAAGTGATAACCATATAAACATCATGCCGTGAGCCCGTGGCTATACATGCAAATATACTACACACATCAGATCAAGCAGAGCTATCTCGAAGGAGTACAAACGTATGAAATAAACATGAGCCAGAAATTTCCGATGTCTCTCCATTATATAAAGGTTCTCTATAAAACAGCACTCCGCCACTTACAAGATGTTGAAAATTAGATAACAAAAAACTCTCATCACTTATTAATTACCGAGTAAACAAGCTTTGTAGACTTGTTAATTATACAAACTCGGAACTTGACCAAAACACCCATATTCATCCTCAACGCAAACAAGATGGCCTCACAGGTAGAAATCGTCATCGTGTACAGAAATAAGAGTCGGTCCATATCGATCAACTCGTTTATAACTTGATAAAGAACAAAAAAATTGTATCAGATAGCCTGTACACAAGTTAAAAAATATCATTTATTCCAGATGGTGTCACTTTATTAAGTTTGGTTCTAAATTGTAGTGCAAGAGGTCAAGCAAGGGAGGGGGTGGTGATGGGGTCAGGCTGCATAGCTTTTTGGACTATCTCAGACTGTTCTTTTACATGAACGCTGTAAAAACCGGTTGCAGTAGCAGCTGATGGAGCACGTCCCACGTATTTGACGTCTTCTATGGTACCTCTCTGGAGTTCCTTCATGGCAGTAGCAAGGCGAGGAGCAATGTAAGTGTATGCCCCCATGTTCAATGGCTCTTCCTGGCACCAAACGATCTCGGCATCTGAAGAAATTAACACAAATTTAATTAGTACTCTAACTATTCAATTATTTGAAAATGAGCAATAATTTGACCATCTTTGAAACTTACTTGGGTATCGCTTTAGTTCACGCTGGATTAGGTCATATGGGAATGGGCAAAGCTGTTCTACCCTACAAATTGCAATGTCTTTTCGGTCGACTGACTTCCTTTGTTCATCAAGTTCATAATACACCTACAAGTTTAAATGCACTTATTGCATGAACTAGGATGGCAAATGTAAAAAGTGCAGAGCTGGCAAGATGGTTGGGACGCATAACGGGTCAAATCAGGGTCCGATTATAAAGGGTCATTATTAGTTCGGCCTAAAACGAGCCAGCTAGGGTTGGGTTTACCTGCAAACACAATTTTGTTTATTTTTATAAATAATGTGTTAATTATGAATACTAATATAATATAATACTTTTGCAATATAATCTGAAAGTTTGCATAGAATGGTTTTGAGGTTGTATGCATTAAAATCAAACTGTGGGCAGTTGGCCCGTTTGAGATGAAATACAGCCAAATCAACCCATTATAGTTTTCAAAGTTCCATGCTTCAAGTTTATATATGTTGCTTGTTTCAAATATTTTACGAACCTTTCCAGAGCAAAGAACTAAACGTCGAATGCCCTCTTCAAGATCCGAGTGGCCATTTTGATCCTTGATAAGACGCTTGAACCTTGTCCCTTGTTTGTCATAACCCGGATGACCTTGAGTATCATCAAATTCTGATAGATTTGATTTGCAATCTTTATGACGAAGCAAATTCTTAGGAGACATCACAATAAGTGGCTTACGGAACTCCCTATGCAGCTGGAATATAATCTCTGAGTCTCATAAAACCATTAAAGAGTATGTTACCAATAACTACTTTTAGATATCTAACGTTACCTGCCGACGCAAGACATGGAAATAATTTGCTGGGGTTGTAACATTGACGACTTGCCAATTGCTTGTTTGAATCTGCTTTCGTAGAGTTGGTTCCATCTCGGGTATAACAAATGGATTATCATCACTCATCTGCCAACACATATTATAATTAAACGAAGCTTATAATACCGAAGAATTACAAATCCTCGTGGGAACAATTACCTGAAGGAATCGTTCAAGCCTTGCACTTGAGTGTTCAGGACCTTGGCCATCATAACCATGAGGCAGCAACACAACTAAACCGCTCTGACGCAGCCATTTGGATTCTCCGCTGCTCAAAAACTGATCAAAGATCACCTGAGCTCCATTAGAAAAATCACCAAATTGCGCTTCCCATAATACAAGCGAGTTGGGATTTTCCATTGAATAGCCCAATTCGAATCCTAGCACCCCAAACTCTGAAAGAGAGCTGTATTCAAAATGTAGTAGATCAGAATCAAATTGTGGAATATGAAACCCTTCAAATCATTCATGTAATACCATAATAACTTACCTGTTACTAACAGTAAACATTTCTTGATTTTGATTCGACAAAACATGATGCAAAGGACAGTACCGCTCCCCAGTTTCCTGATCATGGATGACAGCATGTCTATGACTGAAAGTACCTCTCTCAACATCCTGACCACTCAACCTCACATGATTCCCTTCCACCAGCAATGTAGCAAAAGCAAGGGCTTCTCCAACCGCCCAGTCAACACCCTCCCCAGTTTCAATCATCTTTTTACGATCAGCAAATATCTTTTTGACTGCTCTATGCGGCTTGAAGGTTTCTGGAATAGTTGTGATTGCCTTCCCAACGCTCTTTAAGATCTCGGGTTGGACTCTGAAGAACATAACAATCTTAGTTAACATATCTCTAACTATGATAATGTCGGTCTAAAGTAAACTGCTTACAAATAGCTTAAACTTACCCAGTGTTATGAATACGTGCAAGCTGTTCGGGAGACTTAAATCCTGACCAGTAATTTGAAAGCCAATCCCTTTTCTGCAAGACATAATCCTTGCTAGCAATGAATTCTTCATTCAGGATCGAATTAACCTTCTTGTGAATTTTGTCAATGACTTCTTTGGTAATTTGGCCAGATTCTAAGAGCTGCTTTTGGTAAATCTCGAGTGCAGATGGGTGCTTCCGAATTACCTGTAGCAACCATCAAAATACAATTATCTAGAAAATGTGCTATAAGAGTGGATGAAAACCCGAAAGACAAACTCAAGCTGAGTTGACTAGAGGTCAGCCTCTAACTAGATTCATTCTAACCTACGAATATTGATACAATATCTCTCTAGCTTGGCCCATGGATAAAACAAATCATTCGGTTTGATTGATTGGACATAACCATGTTTTATCCTTTTGGTGATTGTGAACGTATAATCATGTTGTTTATTACACGGTTGCGTTGTTTGGTTCTCCTAATTCCTAACAAAATAAAGTTATAATAATAAAAAATATGAGAATATAACATGGCGAATAGTATAAACAGTTAACCAACTTTGGTCTGCATTTTATTTCAACTAAGTACTGACCTAAGTTAGCTGGTTTATATGTGGTACGTCAGCGGCTCAGCGCCACATTCTTCTCATGTTAGGGAAAAATTTCGAGTAATGCTACACTTACAAATAAACTACAAACATAGTTTGTAGGTATTTGTTTGTAACTTATTTGTAAGTTTAGTATCTGCATTTCTCAAAACTTTCAAAATGCTCAAAACTTCACGACATGTCAGCTTCCACGTCAAATGGGTAACCGGCTTAGATTATCTTAAATCAAAGATTTTGAAAGGGTGGATACCCGATACATTTTATCAAATATTTTGAGAAGTTTATTGTCTTTTTTCGGCCTAAAATAAGTCAGTTGCCTATGAAACAAATCAGACCAAATCGGTTAGCATATATATTATGTATTTAGCCCAATGCAATACAAATAAGAGAGCTGACCTTGTACATTTTGGGCTGGGTGAAAAATGGTTCATCAATTTCATTATGCCCAAATTTACGATAACAAGTGATATCAACCACAACATCTGAATGGAATGTCTGTCGCCACTCTGCTGCAAGCTCACAAGCATGAACAACTGCCTCTACATCATCACCATTGACATGGAATATGGGAGCATCCAAAGCTTTAGCAACATCTGTACAATACTGTGAAGATCTACCGCATTTTGGATCAGTAGTAAAGGCAACTTGATTGTTTACCACAATGTGGATAGTGCCGCCAGTTGTGTAATTAGGAAGAGCACTAAGATGCAATGTCTCATAGACCACACCTTGTCCTGCAAAGCTTCCGTCCCCATGAATCAAGATACCCATGTTCTTTGTTCTATCCACGTCGTTTGAGTAATATTGTTTTGCTCTTGTTTTTCCAACAACAACAGGATCTACGGCTTCCAAGTGACTTGGGTTAGCAACCAAAGACAGATGAAGATGTTTTCCACCTCTCGTTGGCCGGTCATATGAAGTTCCTAAGTGATACTTAACATCACCAGTTCCAGTATAAAGCCCAACTTCATCCACTGGCTTTGTGCCACTACTAAATTCATTGAAAATTTGACGCAATGGCTTCCTAACAACATTACCCAAAACATTCAATCTTCCTCTGTGAGGCATCCCAATGACGATGCTTTCAACCCCAAGATCTGCTGACCTGTCAAACATCTCTTTCATACCGGGAATTAAAGTCTCGCCACCTTCAAGTCCAAACCTCTTAGCAGCAGTCCACTTGGTAGCTAAGAAGTTTTCAAACTGAGTACCCCACGTAAGCCTATCAAGGATAACCTGGCGTCGCTTGCTATCATATTGCATTGGTGACGGAGTCTCTATTTTGTCTCTTAACCAATTACATTTTTCTCGGTTTGCAATATGCATATACTCATAACCAATACTTCCACAATAAGCCTGTTCAAGCCTAGTCATAATTGCTCTAAGGGTTTGCACTGGTCGGTTCTCAGATAAAAATCCAGACATCCTCCATACGCCAAGAAAAAACTCCCGATCTAAATCAGTTTCGGTAAAGCCATAAAAACCTGGATCTAAATCATCTGGAACTTCTCTCTGCTCGAGACCCAGTGGGTCCAAATTGGCTTTCATGTGACCATGAAACTGGTAAGCTCTCACTAGCAACAACAACTTCATGCTCTCTTGAATAGTTTGGCCAGATAACCCGGGGGACGAAGCTGCCTGGCCTACAAAGTTTCTAAAGAAATTGTCCCATGACTCATCAACACTATTTGGGTCAGCCTCCCAAGCTCTTTGAAGTTCTTCAAGGTAGACACTACTAGTTCCATCTAAGAAGCTATCTGTCAACCTAGAAAGTGGAACGGATCGAGGGATAGGTGCAGATTCTGGTTTTGATTTGAAAACTGTAGTATGAAAACAGCGGCTTCCTGATGGAAGGACACGTGTTCTCGCTGCCAATGATCCACCGTGTGGCACCGTTCTCCTTATTGCAAGCTTTGCTAGACTAGATCCAGCTCTAAACAATGCCATTTTTCACCAAACTTTAAACAAGCTCAAGCCCTGCTAAAACAAAGTTTGCTTTAACTTTTAACAAACTACAATTTTAAACCAACAATGATATAATAAACACTAAAAGAGTGAAGTAATATAAGCATAGTGAACAAATTAAAAAAATAAAACCAAATATGCAACACTAAAACAAAAGGAGCAAAAACTTCAGACAATATCTCATAACAAAAGTTTTATGTAAACACCATAGCAACACAAATAACAAGTACAGATTGTATTTCAAAATCATAATGTATTTATAAATCAATACATGCTATGGCACGGGATAACCGGTTAGGCTGTACACATTTGAGTAAAAAGACTCGCCTTTTCAAATAACCCGAACAGAAAAACTCATTTTTCTATTGACCTATAGCCAGGAGTGCTACTATAAACTCTTTTTCTTTGAATAAAAATATCAAAATAAATTACCCTTTCCAACTAAATGCTAATGTGTAATTTAACCCATCATATTAAAAATACACTTACGGTTACTTTGAATTTCTAGTTTAAAAACATCAAAATAATTACATAAATAATTACGTAAATAACCATTATATGATATTTATATTCATGCAATATAAGTATACAAAAAACATATAAAAAAAAATAAATTAATATAATAAATCCAATACTCATAAATGTAACAAATAAGAACAAGAATATCAAAATAAATCAAAATTACTATAGAATTCATTAGCAAAGCATGTATCACAAAATTCAAAATTATTATGCATTATAAATCAATAAAACAAAATTAATACAAACAGAATTTGAACATTTAAAGGAAACAATAGCATATAATCAAACAAACCTTGTTGTTATTTATTTTATTTTTATTTTTTATTTTTGTCTTTGTGAGAGTGATCACTCACCTGTTGGTTTATAGATGTTGTTTTCAAATTGAGTTATAGATATAAATATATAATAATGGATGTATTTATTCATATAATTCATTTTTGACACATGAAACCGAGAACTATCTAACAACTACATGTATTCTGTTTCTCTTTTCTAGAGGCAACCAGACTCCATAATTTTTACTATTGCCCCCTCTACTTTCATCTTTTTTTTCAAATCAGTCCACCTTTTCACTTTGTGTTTATAACATAATATGTGCAAACTTTAGTTTAGCTTTTCGACCTTCTACTATATTTGACACCAAAAGGAACCAATATTGTCAAGTAACTACTTGACATTTGATGGACATAAAATTATATGTATTACAAAGAATTAAACTTAAGTTGCATAAAAATATGATATGTTGATGTAGGGCACCTTATTAAACTCATTAAAGTTGTATGCATTTAGTGACGGATCCATGAATAAAAATCACGTGTGTCCAATTATAACTCATCAACATCAAATGATTCAAAATGCTTACTTTATAATTACCTACCTAGGTTCAAATCTTTGGATAACATGTATTCAAACATAATTTTCCATATATTTGTTGAAAAAATTTCAGTCTAACCTAGGTCCAGATCCGCCCTTGTATGCATTACCGATGCTCTAACGTTTGTAGTCGTCATATATATATCTTTATTTATCAAGTACGTACATTATGTTAATTCTATTTATTAATTTTTGTACAAGTTATTTAGAAACGTAATGCAAGAGACAATGATTTGAGCATTTCAAAAAAAAAGGAAAAAAAAAGTTTATATTTGAAATGCTGATAGTAGACTAGTGATATGTTTAGAAAATAAAAATAAAATATAAGGAAGTAAAATGTAAATATCCTTCTTTAATGGTGAGAAAGTTTTAAGCCGAATTTAATGTTTTATCAATAATTCAATCAAATAGAAATGGGCTACGTGGAACTCCTGGATTTAGCCATTTGGGACGTTTTTGCACCTTGCCAATAGTTTATTTCCTTTGTTTATATTTAAAAAGGATGATTTAAAAAGGATGAAACAGCAATGTTGAATCAAGTGGTTAACACATTTGTCTCTATCTCTAAAGGTTAAGGGTTCTATCCTCATGTCTTGTAAGACCGGATGTTCTTTTCTATCTAGATAAATCTAGAAGCAGCTTCTCTACACCGTCGTGGTAGAGGTAAGCTGTGTACATCTCAACCTCCTTTATACACGGTGATACTTACTATATTTAAAGGATGATGATGAAAAGAACAATTTCTAATAACTTGGGCGTTGCTCTGTTTTCTTTTGTTTGTTTGTTTCTTTTTTTTTTTAATCTTGCGTCCAAGATTTTTCAAAAATGTCATTTTTTGTCGTACTACATTTAAGCTGTGAAGCCATAAACATCAATGTATAAAATAAAAATTTGATGATTTGCAATAATATATGAAAATGTAATAATTTTGTCGTCTAGTTTACAAATATTCATCTAATTAGTCGAAATCATCAATTAATTTACACAGAGATTTGAAGCTTTATAAGTAGAAAGTGATTACAACAACTTTACACTGATTACAAGGAATTACATTATGCAATATCTTACATGGTCGATACCTAATATGTATCTTTGCATGTAGAATTACAAAAAAGTTGTCAAGCATCGAGGAAACATTCCTAAGGACTTTCAATTCCAAAATAGATTGACAGCGTGATTTAGGAATTTGTTACAGTTGGTAAAACAATCCTTAAATGTTCTCCACCACATTCGTACAGAGAAGAACCAAACCCTCTTAAGGGTTTGCCTATAAATAGAGAGAAAAGATTCATGCCTCGATAACTACTTGAAGCTTGAAGCTTAACAGTTATTATATTTGTGCATTTACTCCGGTTTAACTTTTTCAGATATAGCTATTAGTCATTTAACTTTATTAGAGTTCAGTAATATTTCTAAGTGTTATATCATATTGTTCTTCAGGTGGTTAGAATATTAGAATTGTTAAAATACAATATTTTCTAACCATGTCTGAGCTAACCATAATCTAAAGACTATGTTTAACAAAATTCAGTATATATAATATAGATAAATAGTACAAGTAATAAAATATAAAAACAAAAATGAAATATTAGAGCAAGTTATCATTGGGTTATCATTCCATAATTTTTTTTTTATCTCCATTAGAACATTGGATGCTTGCTTCAAGTCGATTTAATGTAAACACCTTCAAGCTTCTACTCCTCCAGAAGTACCAAATCAAAACAAAAATGAAGACTTCATAGCACTTTAGCTGGAACACCATGAATTAACGTTTTTTTCCATCACTAAGAATAATTCCTTAGAGGCAACACAATGTCAGGCTCATCCTCCAAAAGGACCGGTCTCTGTCAGCGTCACATCAGTACCACATCAGACAAAGACTAATCAACGACTAATCCCCTAAAACATCCACCATTTATACTATTAATCCTTTAAGCATCCCACATACACCTATTTATTCAACTCGTCTGCCAAAGACGAGTGAGGAACGAGTCCCACCTAATGGTGTTTGACTTGTCCATGGCATGAAACGGATGGGGGACGAGTGCTCGTCCATGGCATTGTGTTGCCTCTTAGAGACTACCATTACTCGTAGTTGGGAAGCAAAACTTCCGTCATTGGCAATGACGTGCCAAATTGGACGAACCCAGCTACACGATATCAATAAATCCTCCTAAGTTTTTGTTTCCTCGTTACACAGGACATAAAACTGAATTGCCGGGGATCAATGTTTCCCGAATCCAATTTACACCAGGTTGCCAATCTACCTTGAGCAGATCTCTAAATAAGAATATTAACCCTTAGGAACAAGATTATTCCATCTAGTCAAGACATGCCAAATGAAAGCGAAAAAAACAACTATTTTCATTTCACAGTAAAAAGACCAAGATTCTCGAGGGACTATGCCCATCCATCGACATTTGAGAGTCCGAAACCATGGACCTCAAGCATGAGATCCTCAAGCTCTTTCCTTTATCGCTAATCTTTGACTTGTCTCCTCCAAATCAAAGACAATACATTAGCTGAACCATTATTTCTTAAATGGTCTGACAACACTTGTTCGATGACTTGAACGCAAAAGTCTAGGATACTTGTTAACGAGATTGTACGAACCCAGCCATTCATCCGACCAAATATATGTTGAATTTCCCCTGCAGGTCCTTCGAGTAAAAAATGAAGATAAAGGAATATTGAAATTTTGCATCACTTGATAGAAGAAAAGGTTTATTATGCATTTGGGATTCTTCTGATGAGTGTAAATAAGGTGCTTTGCAACTTTAAAAAGACAAATGGTTTTCACCACACTGCACCAATCATATTTATTATAAATTAAAATAAAATGATAGCAGCACAATTTTTTTTATTTCATATACCTTATTAGCAAAATGAAAAGCCAGAAGATTTGTACTCTGTCTTATCATCGCTCTAAAACCTATCACCCATCCTAGTAAGTAATATCGACAAAACATATGTATACATTTACTGTACAATTATGGGCTACAACAGAAGATGGATGTCAACATAGCTATTACCGCCTATATTGTTTCATGAAATCGGGTCAGCATGTCATCGTCCTGTATAGAGAAGAGTTTGGCAGGCCCTCTTTCGGTTTCCATATGATGTGGTCTAGTTTAGCACAAAAATCCTTGTAGAACTGCCATCAACACCCAAAAAAACGGTTAATAAGATCCACATATTAAGTGAGGCAACTAAGAATCATCCATAAAGCACAAGTTTTTTTTTATTGTTTGTTTACTTAATTTTAAAAACTAAATGGTGATCCAGACATTTGACTAACTAAAAAATACGAATAAATAATTAATTTGATCAAAATAAGAAAATGAAGTTACTTGCCTTGTGGTATTCTAGAGTATCTCCAGCAGCCTTCCGAACATCAACCATGAAAAGGGATGGTGCAACTTCATAGACCTTGATTAGAAATTCCAATATGTTGGGATCAATAAATACACAAACATAAAAATTAAAAAACATGGGTGTGGTATTTTGCCTATACCTACAAGGTGTTGCAAAGATAATATAAGATTCATAAACAACGCTCTCATACACAAATGAAGACTGTCAGCATATTTTGTATATCGAATTGCAAACACAAAAAAAAAGGAGAAAATAGGAAGTTCACTAAGCTGTAATAGTTGGTCTTGGACACAAAACAAACTGATAAAATAAATAAATAACAAAAACTGGAAGACCATGCCTCAATGCAAAGAAAAAGAAATACGAAAAGATGCAGAGTTTAAATGTACCTCCATAACAACAGCAAATTGTCCACCCCGATTCACAGATGCTCCCTCAAGCCTAGTCTGAGGACATAATACATGATTGAGTTGGGAATACAAATACGACTACAATTTTTATACATAATTTGAACTTCCGTTCCTTGTTTAGCAGATCCCCAATTCCCCATAGGAACATTTTGATAATTCTGTAAACTAGCAATATGGGATGAAGGTATATCTTTTCATGCACAGAGCACACTCAATCTATAAGGTTTTATAGCTTGAATTGGCTCAATTCATTTGATGTATGTATAACCCTAGAGTATAGGGCTCATTGAAGGTTTTATAACAATAGGCAGATTGAAAATTCCCTATTTATGGGTTGAATTGGTACCTCAAGTATTCAATGTAACTTTCAGAAGCCTGGATGTAAATTTCCTTAAATCTTAAATGTGACTTAAGGACCTGAATAAACATGGATGTTAACAAATGTTGTCTGATGGTAGGGCTACAATGTAACAGCCAACCCCCGGGTTGGTATCCATTACGTATATTATTGAGACTAATATATTAGATATGACTATAAAATTTCATATATGTAAGAGTGCAGATATACCTTATAGCCACGCCTAATGACCTTGAAACCCAACAGTTCTGCTACCACTGTAATTGCGGATATTATATCTTTAGCAGGCTTTCGTGAAACAAAACGAGTTTGTCGCTTTACATGATCCTGTAACAGGTCAAACAATCCACTTACATTACAAACTAATAATTAATCAGCAGCTTACTTTGGGCAATTAAATGAAAGACGAAGACACACAGTCAATAATTATGATCACGACAGGTAGTCAAGACGTTTAAACTGAGAGGCTAGAATCATTCCTGATGCAACTATGCGAGAACCATATACACATTTTAACTGCATATGCTAGTTGCGTGTTTGAACCACAACTTATCACATTACACATAATATTAGATTTTAAATAGCCTATTAGAAACTATTAGCTTAACCAAAGGGTCTTTGTCCTAGCGGTAGTAGAGGTGACCCATCAACCAATAGGTTGTGGGTATTGGAGACAAAGTGTGACTAACTGTCCAGTGTGTAGATATTTGCCTTTCAAAAAACTTTTTCGGTAAACGAAACATCTCAGAAAGAAGATTGTTGCAGTTTTTATGGGACAAAGGAAGCATTTTGATACAGATCAGGGTCAGAGATGGGAAGAGATTTATCACAGGCATTTTAGACAATTCAAGTGGCTCCGGCAATTAATGAATACTTGTGGAATGGGAAATTATATTTTTTTTATAACGGCAGTAGGAATGGGAAATTATTTATATTTAATTCCTATTGCTTCTTATAAAGGGTTAATAATTTTTTGATCCTCAACTTTGAGCTGTTTATTGTTTTAATCCCTCACTTTTTTTTTGTTGCAATATCTTTAACATTAACTTTTATTACCATAGTGTTTTAAACCATCAACTTTGAATCAGTTAACATTTTAATCCGTTAACCTTTTTAGCATCTTTCTAACCATTAAATTATTTAATTAGTGTTTAAACTTCAAACTTTCATAAACTTTGTTTTCAACCCACTCAAGAATGATTTTGCCATCTAAGCTAAGCGATTAAAGCGATAGTTGCATTAAGTTTAGGGTTTAAAATGATAACTAATTCAAAGTTAATGGTAAATATATTGCCATAAAAAGTTAAGGGATTAAAATGATAATTGATTCAAAGTTTATCATAAAAACGGATTAATATCCTCACAAGTTCAAAATCAACTGATAGGTCATGTTGAATTTTTGTGAGAGAAAAATTAATAAAATAAAAAACCAAAACCACAGTGAAGACCCCACATATTTTTGCACTCACATAAATCCCAACATGACCCAATGTTCATTGCCAAAAAAAAGTTAAGATATTAAAACGATAAATTTCAAAGTTCAAAGATTAAAACATTATTAACCCGATTACAAATAGAAGTGTCTGGCTTGAATGGAGCTGAATTTCGGTGGAGAAAGCTGGACATGCCCGTCTTCAAAGGTGAAGATGCATATGATTGGATCTATCACATGGAGAGGTACTTGGAGTCTTTGACATTCAAGGCATCGAGATTATGGATCAACTATTTACAGCAGTTTTGTGCATGGAGGGTCGGCCAGTGTCATGGTATAGGTGGAGCGCGGGGAATACCCCTTTTTGTTCATTGGACGGTTTGAAAAGGCGACTTCTTGAATATGAGCAGTTTCTAACGATCACTCAAGATGAACAGCGCAAGAATACGTTACCTCCTTCGAAAAGTTGGCAGGACAACTGGCAGGTGTCACTAAGCCAGTATTAGAAGATATGTTCATTAAAGGTCTCAAACCAGAACTTTGATCCGCTGTTCGTGTTATGAAACCTAATGGTTTAAATCATGCTATGAAATTACCAATTTCAATCGAGGCTAGTTACTACTCATATTATAAATCTCGTGTTCTTTATTTTCTTGCTTATTTACTTCCGCTGTGCAATTGGTTCCTAACAAAGGCAATGCTATGGGATAGGGTTAGAGATGGAGAAAGATTCACCAGAGGCGAACTCATGGGGTGGAAGGGTTTAACTGTTGAAAATCGTATTCACAATTATTTCCTTCTGTTATTGTTTATTGTTTCCCATGTTTAGGTAAGAAACCATAAATAAAACCATGACGGCCTTGAGAGGGGTACCAAGAATTTTGTTGAGTCATTAGACACTCACAATCTTGAACTGTATGGATGACATTTCTTTTTTGTTTGTGATCTTTCATGTCTTAATGGTAATGGCGTATTTGATTCATATCATGTTTATATTTATACTATGGTATGATATGTAAGTCATAATCTATAGTCATCGAGTTACATTTGTAAAATAAATGGAAAGTAAGGATATACCTGACGTCTATCAAACAGGGCAGATAGATTCAATCCTTGAGAGAGGGTGATCATCTCAAATGCATTCATTGTTAAAGGGGCAATTTTCTCCTCAGATCGTTCCGTCACATATTGATCCTGCAAATTTAAGACCACCAGCACATACATATTTAACTGTCAAAGAATTTCAGCATACTACAAGAAGGCACAAAGACAAGCTGCTTATTAAAGTTTCTACGAGTAAGAAAAAGAAAACAAAAACAAAAATAGTTTCAACCTCAATGTCCTCGAAAACTGCACGAACATCATCCAAACACACATCAACTTCTTCTCCCTGGCTGATTGAGATATAGTTCATCTGGAACCATGGATGTTCCCTTATCCCATCAATCCGAATACGCTGTTTTAATAATATTATATTAAAAAGAAAAGAAAAAAGCTTTAAGTTAGCAATCCAGCATGGTGCTGTACAGTCTGCTAAGATACATTTAATACAAGTCAAGACAAAGAAGTGATAACATCTTTCAACTAAAAGAACATACAAAAAGTATCTAGTAGTTTCAACTATATGATGAGATCGAAACAGAATAAGACTTCTGCTGATTATTGTATCAAACAGATGGAAAAGGAGGGAAAATTAAACTTAAATAAATGGCCATGTATCTCAATAGAAGGACCCCAATATAATTTACAATTATAATATTATATGCAATCAAAAGAGCACATATTCATGTAAGGTGATACTAAATGTAGCAAAATATTGGGATGGAATGCTCTCACGATCAATGAAACTTGAGGTGTTCCAATACAATGCCCGTTTACCACATAAATCCTTATCCCAAACCAACTACGTTAAGCTAAAAGCAGATAATTAGGCACCAGCCACAAGAATTGGCCAATTATGTTACTACTCTTGCCAACCTTGGGTATATTATGATGTAAGGTGGACATCAAAGATTTTATGGAAATAGTCTCTCTACCTTTTGGTAGGGGTATGACTGTCTACATCTTACCTCACCCATACCTTTTGAGTAGCATATCTGTGGGATTGTTGTGGAGGTCAAAGATGTTCTAGAATCTAGAATAGTAATGAGTATGACACACTATTGATGTTATTTAGTATCAATGATATCTATGAGAACTACAGGAAAACAAAAAGCTACTAATGTTTCATTTAATCCCGAAAGGAATCCACTTTAAACATTCAGAATTATCATTTCCACACTTCTCAAAAAAAAATTCACCTCCTTGTAGATCCATTTCCTATATGTATACAGTGGGAGGTGTATAAATAGGGTACGAATCCACAAATACTGAATGAAATGATTAAATCCTTTACAAGAATCAACAAGAAAGGGATTGATATAATTGGGAGTTGGGCCTTCTAGATAAAGCGTTGGCGACTCATATCTAGCTATTTGCAACTTGAAAATTTATACAGATACTCACTGTTTCGGGGTTTGGATCCAGTATCTTGTCTATTAAAGACTTTGCACCAGAAGGGAACCAAAACGGATATGAAAACTCGGCAGCACTGACCTGTATTACCAGGAAAGACAAAAGGTAAGAAGTAGCAGATCATGACCAAAATAAATCTGAGAACTCATAGTCAGAGTGGCTCATTAACATGCAGACACAATGAATCTAAAGAGTTTCATCTACCCTTCAAATAAAGTAATAAACATATCAAATTTGTAAAGATAATTTCCAATGTCAGGTTGTCTGGAATAGATTATGTGCAAGGATAACATTACATATGTTTTTTGCAAACTCAAGTCATGCTTATTCAACATCCATTACACAAAATATTGATTTTCCATCCATGTTTGAAAAGAACAATAATTTGATGTGAGCTGAAGTATTAGGCAGTAAACCTTTTTATACAAAGTTGGCAGATCTGACTCCTCAAATGGAAGGTATCCAGTCAATAGGACATAGAGGATGACTCCACATGACCAGATATCAGCAGCAGCACCGTCATATCCACGCTTCTTTAAAACCTGAAGGTGAACTGTGGTAAGAACCTTGGTCAAAGTATAGAGCTTATCACAAAAACCTCCATAAAAATTTGATACTAACAATTGAAAAACAACTAAATAAATAGAAAACCAAATAAATAACTTTAAAGACACTGCAAAAATATCTCAGATGATCTGAACTCCAACAAGCACCTTTAGAATTAAGAAAAAATGACCTCGAAATGATAAACATGATATCTCAGTATCTCACTTTAATATAGGGTATTATGAGAGAAGAGTGAGGAAAGATGGAGTATTACATGAGAAACCATACTCAATGTACCTAATTTGCTACTAAGCTAAGAACTAACAGATAGGCCACCTGTTTGAAAAGTGAACTAGCGGTAAGGGTCATAACAGCCCAATAATTAGAATCTACAGAAAGGTCTTATATTATGCTGTTAAAAGTGAGTAATGATAAATATGCCTAAAGAATAGGCCTAAAGATAAGCCTAATGCATTAGATGTTTGACATGTGAATTGCCATTTTTCTCTTTCCTCGTCTTTGTCATTGATCATACCAAGTGTACCATATTCATAGGCCTATATTTAGGCAAACCAATTAGGCCTATCAGTAATTTTTCGTTAGAAATAACAAAACAATAAAGATGACATAACAACTAATACATGGCTGGATGGACTTTGTGTACATAACTCATAAAGTATAGGTTAGTTAATTGTTGCAAAAGTGGACTTAAGAAATAAAGGGGGCACTTTCTCATTAAATGCTCATTGAGCTTTCTTCAAGTGGGCTTACCTCTGGCGCAATGTAATTTGGGGTTCCACAAGTGGTATATAGAAGTTCAACACCCTGAAAATTAGTTTTAAATCAGAAAAAAGAAGTGCCAAAATAAGCAATAAATACAGACCCTGCCAATAGATATGAAAAATAACCATGCTTACTTCTTGTGACAGTGCACTGAGTCCAAAATCAGAAACCTTCAGCCTTTCATGGGTATCAAGAAGAAGATTTTCTGGCTATATATGAAAGAACACTGTTAGCAGTCAAATAAATTATGAATCCTCCCAGACAACTTAAATGATCTAGTCATGTCTTAATTACTTCCCTATTCACCTTTAAATCCCTATGGTACACACCCTTGGAATGGCAATGGGAAACCGCGTCAATAAGCTGTTGAAAGTATCCTCTAGCTTCCTTCTCTGAGAGCTTTCCTTTGTGAACCTGAAAACCAAGCAAAGAAGGTTGTTTAGTTCTGCTACTTAATTGTGCTTTCTTTACCATGTTATATAAGTTATGACTCCTAACAATAAAAAGGAAAGGGTAGTGGAATATTTCACATAAATTGGATGGAAATTAAAAAGAATGTGTTGAAGATGTTAGGATATCTTGAGCCCTCTAAGATCCGTTAGATGGAAAAAGGAAAGATGCATGTGTCGTAATAGGTTATTTTCCATTTAATTGCAAGAATGCTACAGGTCCTAGGTACATGGAATAAGATATATTGAGATCAACCAACTTCTATTGAATGAACCACCATTATGTTTTCCACCTGGTAGTGAAAAAGAGTCGCTTGACTTAGTGGACTAGCAGGAGTAGCAGCCACATTAGATGAGCTTCTATGTCTATTCAATTTTGAATCATTTGTGTATCATGTAACTATAGGCTCACTAATAACTTTATATAATTTTTTGGTACAACTTTTTAGTTCCAATTCAGGTTTGCACCATTAATGGAACGGCAAAAAGGGCATATCATGCAACAACCAAAAGCCTAGTATCCCAAACTCGTAGGAGATAATGACACATATAGCATGGAAATTGGATTTTTGCAAGAAGGGGAGAAATTGAGCACCAAATAGTACGTATGGTAGTAAAAAACTAAAAATATCTAAAGTGGTTCAGGCTATCTGATAAACATTGACATGAATCATTTGTTACATAAGATTAAGCAAGTCATTAGACAATCATTTAAATTAAAAGTATTTTATTAGAAAAAGTGGAATTTCTCCGGAACAAAAGTTTAATCTGAATGTTTATAACTTATAAGTTTGTTATGATATGATTAGGTTACATGGTGTGACTTTTTTTTATGTATATGTGATGCCCACATTTGAGATAGAGTAACTGCTGTTTAACTATGTGTACACACTTTCATTCTCATGGTCCCTGCAAGGATAGACATTTCTATTCTTCTTCACATTCTTTTCTACAACCCTTTATTACCTTGGTCAACTTCTGTCTTCTCATCAACCAAGCTATAGGCCCTCAACAAAAGTATTTCAAGTAAAAGCAATCAGAATCGCACACATCTTTTCTATCAAGTGACTCGATAGAAAACTTTCATGGAGATAAATGAAAGCATCGCTTTGGTAAAATGTGATAATTTACTTTTCAATAAGCCAAAGCAAAGAACCTCGATAGCTACAATGCCAAGCTTAATGAGAACTTATGGCATACAATAGGATATATGTATGCTGATTAGCAACCTATTTCATGCGCAACAGGTGCCTCAACTTTTATTAATTGATTCAAGGAAGTGGATACTCATGTAGAAATTTGTTGTGTAAGCAGGGGTGGCAATTTCCCACGTGACACGACCCGCGACACAACACGAGATAAGCGGGTTTGGGTTGAGGCTAAATGGGTTTGGGTCATAAATGGGTGAACACAAACTAACACATTTAATAAATGGATCGGGTTTGGGTTGACCTTTATAACCCATCAACCCGTTAAAAAACTACAAATAGGAAACTATATATTATAAATTTAAGAGTAAATTGCAATTTTGGTCCTTGAGTTATTACCACATTTGCAACTATAGTCCATTTCACTTATTTTTTTGCTGG